>JARYGA010021148.1:0-28245 GCA_030545235.1 Helianthus tuberosus
AAAAGTGTAATTTACCCTATTTTTTATGCACAGTTGCACAAACTAACACATACATACATTAAACATACACATACACACATTAAAACAAGTTGAATCTTAAAATCACATACATTTTTAACTATGATAAATCACACAAACTTATATTAGTTAGGCACAACATTTTCTAAGATGATAAATCTTACAAATAAAATACATTAAATAGGTAAATCGCCATTACTTGTAAATGAAGAAAAGTGGTAAATCATCATAACTTGTTAAGATATATGACTCGCCAAGTGTCAATGGGTAAATTAAGACAAAGAAGAAGAATGGATTTGCTTGTGGACAATTCTACTTCGTTTTTATATAGGTGAACCACCCTGCGTTAACGGGTAAACCACATACTAAGACGAAGATTCGAAGACCACCTTGACACTTTATCTTAATTTCCAAGCTGATTTACCGTATATAAACATATATAATAGTACCACATACAAAGATGTGGTAGTTTAATTATGAGACCACCAATTCCAACATTTTAATCACCACAAAACCAACACCAGGGGCATAAAAAGAAGGCTTGGGCGGAGGATAGAAACGATAACGAAAACGAACCAACATTACTGACAGGTACAGTGTTCGATATTTTATAGAACATTAACAATTATTTTTGTTTGCTATTTAGAAACAATCAAAATTTGGTATAAATAATATCACCAACCCACATATTTGTGTGCGAGACAAATCCTAAACCATTTTTGGAAAGTTAACTATTTAACGGTGGCTGTGTTTTTTTATTGGAAGCTAGCCGGTTTTTGACGAATTGTGTGTCATAATCATTACCAGAAAATTGTTTGGAAATCAAACCTGGAAAAGCTGGTGGAGACAATAATTGGCAATTTATTTAAACTAGTTGATTTTCCGACCCCGCGTTGCGGCGGGGATCCAATGTCTGCAAAACGCGTGCTGACAACGGCAAACGGATACCGAATATCAAAACATAGATAAAAATGGTGTAGTAACGATAGTTACTTCGTCCTAAAAACGATTTTAAATAATCTAATATATAATAGTAGAACCCACACGTCCTACACGTTGGAATTTGGTTGTTTTCAGTTCAGTTATGACGTTACTAACACATTAAAACATGGATGAGCTCGGTACCGGTAATGGCACCGGAAGTACCGATCCCGAAAATGCTCGGTACTATACAGTATGGTATTTTAAGGTAAAAATAAGTAAATACAGGTATGGTGCTAGACCGGTGTCGAACTGAAAGTAACGATTCTGAAAACGGCAAAAGGTGGGTACCAAATTGGTACCGAAAATGATTTGGTATAGTAAATTTGGTACCGATACGATACCGGTTTGATTACAGGATTTGATATTATTTTCTCATCAATAATTTAAATATCCAAGTTAATTTTACATGTTACAATTCATTCATTACAGAAAAAGGCAAAAAAGAAAACAAAAGAAGTTGTGTATATAAAACCTCATTCAAACGAAATACAATTTGCTTACCACGTGTATGAAAAGCAATCTAAACGATGCAATTACTTGCGTTGCTACGTGACATGAGCTCAAAGGTGATGTTAGGGATGAGCTCGGTAGCGAAAACCCCCAAAAGTGGGTACCGCTACCGAATATACATGGTACGGCACCGGTACGGTACCGGTAGTTTGGTAAATCTGGCACCGGTAAATGTACCATTTATTTATCCCTATCTATGTAGTGTTACTATTCATTTGCCATTTGCCATTTGCTTATGTTTTTAATTTTAATTTTTAATTTAATTTAATTTAATATATATAGGCAATACTGGTCATTTGCTTATGTTTTTAATATATAGGTAATAGGTAATATATAGGTAATGGATTTTGATGATATATGTCAGTGATCCGTCGATAATTTTCTAACGGAGTTATTCCATTGCTGAAATCTTGTTATCTTGTAGCCTTGTCACAAAGTTCATGTCTTGTACATAGAACACATTCCTCCTTGTATAGCATTAAATGTTTTAATTATATAGATAGAAATGTGTTGTTACATCTCATCACATGTCTTGTCGGATAATTCATTTAATCCAGATTATGGTCCCCTAGAGTGACCACACGCATATGCACCCGTTTCTAATACGACATGGTATTATAAATGTTGAGAGTTAAAATCTAAAAAGTAATAAGTATTCTAAAAAGTTCATGTCTTGTACATAGAACACATTCCTCCTTGTATAGCATTAAATGTTTTAATTATATAGATAGAAATGTGTTGTTACATCTCATCACATGTCTTGTCGGATAATTCATTTAATCCAGATTATGGTCCCCTAGAGTGACCACACGCATATGCACCCGTTTCTAATACGACATGGTATTATAAATGTTGAGAGTTAAAATCTAAAAAGTAATAAGTATTCTAAAAAGTAATAAGTATTACTTTTTAGATTTTAACTCTCAACATTTATAATACCATGTCATATTAGAAACGAGTAGATACTCATGTGGTCACTGAAATTATCTAGGGGGCCATAATCTGGATTAAATGAATTATCCGACAAGCCATAGTGGGGGCGGGAGGGGGCGACCGACCCCCTAACTTTTTGCTCAGTAGTAGAGAGTATGTTGTTTTCGTATAGAAATTTTTGGGTATACACGTTTTTGACCCCCCTCCCCCGGTTTTATAGAAATATTTGTGTATATACGTTTTCTACCCCTTAGTCGGAAATCTCAAGCTTCGCCACTGATAAGTATAAGAGTAGATTAGTTTGACTCTAAATATTATATATATAGCTCAGATCACACAAATTACTTACTGGTTCAAACAAGGTTGCCCCATCAATATCATTCATTTTAAAAATTCTATATTAAAAAATATTTTAAACAAGGTTTTATTGTTTTGAAAATAACTTTAGTTATTTATAAATAACCTTCATATAAAAATCTACGATACAATGAGATAAGATGCTCAAACTAAAAAACATATTTTATATTTTTGAGTTCTCAACCATGAATAAAAACTAAATTTGTTATAAAAATCTACGTTACAATGAGATTAGATGCTCAAACTAAAAAACATATTTTACATTTTCTTGAGTTCTCAACCAAGAATAAAAACTAAATTTGTTATTTGTGTAATAACTATTCTTACAAAAAGATAGCCTCAAATCAACACAAGAAAATAAATTCATATAAAAGAAAAAGAAAATTAGACAATTACTATGTATACAAAAGATAGCCTCAAATGAGAAGTGTATTCTTTCATTTCTCAATCACATGTATATATACAGTAGTCGAAATGTAACTGAAATCTATATGGTCAAAATGTAACTGAAAGAATAACAACTTAGGAGGAGAATTAGGAGGAGAATTAAGGGATAATATATATGTATTTATAACACTCCCCCTCAGATATATATTATTATTTATTATACACAGTTAAATAACATACTTTAGGATGATAGTAAATAGATACTTCAGGACCTATAGAATAAACTGATACTACTGGATCAGTTAGTTATACTGCCTCATCAAAAACCTTACTAAGAAAACCCATTGGGACAAAACTTAGTTAAGGGAAAAAGAGTACAGTGTGTATAATTCTCCTCCTGAATTCAACAAACATCTTTCAATCTACGTAGACCGATCTTGTATGATAGTTGCTCGAAACTGTTTCTTGGTAAAGATTTTGTGAATAGGTCAGCTAAATTTTCACTTGACTTGATTTGGCAAACATCAATTTCCCCTTCTTTCTGTAAGTCATATGTTGAGAAGAATTTTGGTGAAATGTGCTTTGTTCGATCACCCTTGATGTAACCTTCTTTGATCTGAGCTATGCAAGCAGCATTGTCTTCATAAATAATTGTCGGCTCCTTCTTGATCTGTTCTAATCCACATGCTTCTTGTATGTGAGTAATCATTGATCTCAACCACACGCATTCTCGACCAGCTTCATATAGTGCAATTAGTTCGGCATGATTTGATGACGTTGCTGTAAGTGTTTGCTTAGTTGACTTCCAAGAAATTGATGTGCCACCATATGTGAATACATAACCTGTTTGAGATTTTGCTTTATGTGGATCTGATAGATATCCAGCATCAGCATACCCAACAAGCTGGGACGTTTGATCTTTCTGGTAGAAAAGACCTAAGTCTTGTGTCCCGCAAATATATCGGAATATGTGTTTTATTCCATTCCAGTGTCTACGTGTTGGGTTTGAACTGTATCTCGCTAGTACATGTACCGAGAATGCAATATCAGGTCTCGTGTTATTTGCAAGATACATAAGGGCACCGATCGCACTTAAGTACGGTACTTCTGGACCAAGTACTTCTTCGCCTTCTTCTTGAGGACGGTAAGGATCCTTTTGAGGATCTAGCGGTCGGACAACCATGGGTATGCTAAACGGATGAGCTTTGTCCATATTAAAACGTACTAACATCTTCTGGATGTAGTTTGACTGATGGACGAATGTACCGTTTCGTAAATGCTCAAACTGCAGGCCGAGACATAATTTTGTTGTGCCAAGGTCTTTCATCTCAAATTCTCTCTTTAATATATTAGCAGTTTTTTCTATCTCTTCAGGAGCTCCGATGATGTTTATATCATCAACGTAGACTGCTACTATAGTGAATTTTGAGAGTGATCTTTTTATAAAAACACATGGACTGATTATATCAGACTTGTATCCTTCTTTTTCGAGATATTCACTGAGCCGATTGTACCACATGCGGCCAGATTGTTTAAGACCATATAAAGATCTTTTTAGCTTTATGGCACACATGTCTCGAGGTATTGATTTTAATGCTTCGGGCATTTTTAATCCTTTAGGGATTTTCATGTAGATGTCATTTTCTAGTGTCCCGTACAAGTATGCAGTGACGACATCCATAAGTCTCATTTGAAGTCCTTCTGAGATTGCAAGGCCAATTAGAAATCTAAGGGTTATCGCATCCACTACAGGGGAATACGTTTCCTCATAATCAACTCCTGGGATTTGGGAAAACCCTTGTGCTACAAGACATGCCTTGTATCGTACAATCTCATTCCTTTCATTTCTTTTTATAGCAAACACCCATTTATAACCTACTGGCTTGACGTCTATGGGTGTTCGGACTACAGGTCCGAAAACATTTCGCTTTTCAAGTGAACCTAACTCGGCCTTTATGGCCTCTTGCCATTTTGGCCAATCAACTCTGTGCATGCACTCTTCTAGAGTTTTAGGTATGTAATCATTTTCATTGATTACATCTGTTGCTATAGAATATGCAAACATATCATTAACACGTGTTTCATTTCGGTTCCATATTGTACTATTTTGTACATAATTGATAGAGATCTCGTTTTTGTTTGGTACCAGTTCATCTTCTGGATTTTCATTTTCCTCTGGAATTATATTTGTCTCTTCTGGGACATTTACCTCTTCTAGGTTTTCATTTACTAAATTTTCACCAACTGATTTATTCTGCTCTTTTCGCTTACGTGGGTTTTTATCTTTGGAACCTATTGGTCTCCCACGTTTTCTTTGTATGGTAATCGCTTCTGGGATTACTTCAATTCGAGCAAGTGCATTTGATGCTGGTATATGTGACTTTGTCACCCTATTTGTGTCTGTGAATGCATCTGGTAGTTCAATTGCGATTCTTTGCAAATGTATAATCTTTTGGACTTCAGATTCACATTGACCACTTCGGGGGTCGAGATTTGATAACGATGATGCATTCCATGTTAACTCTTGTGTTACCAGTCTTTCTTTAGTCTTATCTCCCCCTAAGACTGGGAATACTGTCTCATTAAACTGACAGTCAGCAAAGCGTGCTGTAAACATGTCGCCCGTTAATGGTTCTAAATATTTAATAATAGAAGGGGAATTAAAACCAAAGTAAATGCCCAGTCTTCTCTGTGGTCCCATTATGGTACGTTGTGGTGGCGATATCGGTACATATACCGCACAACCAAATATTTTGAGGTGGGACAGGTTTGGTTCTCTTCCGGAGACCAGTTGTAATGGGGAGTATTCATGGTCGGCAGTTGGTCTTAATCGGATTAGTGCAACAGCATGTAGAATAGCATGTCCCCATGCAGAAGATGGCAATTTGCATCTCATCAGGAGAGGTCTAGCGATTATTTGTAATCGTTTAATTAATGATTCAGCTAAACCATTTTGTGTATGAACATGAGCTACTGGATGTTCAACCTTTATCCCAATCGACATACAATAATCGTTAAAAGCTTGGGATGTGAATTCTCCTGCA
This sequence comes from Helianthus tuberosus, assembly GCA_030545235.1. Lineage (NCBI taxonomy): Eukaryota > Viridiplantae > Streptophyta > Magnoliopsida > Asterales > Asteraceae > Helianthus > Helianthus tuberosus. The sequence goes on from JARYGA010021148.1 coordinate 6,234, forward strand.
TTATCCACTCGTATGGTTTTAATTGGATTTTCAGGGAAATGAGCTCTCAACTGTATGATTTGCGTTAATAGTTGGGCAAACGATACATTTCGGGTAGCTATTTCATATCTTTGAGAATAGTGTTAGTACTACCAGACATTCATCACCTAATAATAGCTCTACTGGAGCTAGCATGCATATTTCTTCAGGAAATAAATAAAAGTAAATAAATAAAAATTAATGCAAAGGAGTAAAAATAAAACATTGCAAAAGTTTCAAACCAAACCAAATACCAAGGTCACAATGTGAAAAGTAAAACATAAAAGGTACGTTAAATATGTTTAAACATCACGAACATTTTCAATGAAATCGCATGCATCCAAATGAACGTCTGATATCGTGGGTGAAGGTGCATTCTCAATCAGATTTGTCTCGACATTTTTCCCTGTTTCTTTCATCATCTGTTGATAAGCTTCAACGAGATGTTTAGGGGTGCGGCATGTGCGGGACCAATGATTTGACATTCAACATTTATAACATATATTGTTTTGGCTCCCTCTAGGAGGTCGTCCCGTGTTCTGTCGACTCGATTCGCCACTACTAGATTTTGAATTTTGAGATTCTCGTCGCCATGTATTGCTCCGTCCACGGCCACGGCCGCGGCCGCGACCGCGACCTCTCCCACGCCCGCTTTGATAATTTGCCGCATTTGCTTCTGGCAATGGGCTTGCACCGACGGGTCGCGCTTGATGATTTTGTAGTAGGAGCTTGTTGTTTTGCTCCGCTACCAACAAACATGATATTAATTCAGAATATTTTGTAAATTTACGCTCCCTGTATTGCTGCGACAGGAGCATGTTTGATGCATGGAACGTTGAGAAAGTTTTCTCAAGCATGTCTTCGTCGGTTATTTTTTCACCACATAATTTAAGCTCAGAGGTGATGCGGAAAAGGGCAGAGTTGTACTCGCTAACACTTTTATAATCTTGTAGCCTCAAATGAAGCCATTCATAGCGAGCTTTAGGGAGCAAGACCAACTTCTGGTGGTCAAATCTTTCTTTGATATTTTTCCACAACTCAAGAGGGTCCTCAACAGTAAGATACTCCCTCTTCAAGTCTTCGTGAAGATGGTGACGAAGGAATATCATGGCCTTAGCCTTATCTTGAGCGGAGGTTTGATTCTCATCATTGATTGTCGCCCCTAGATTATTTGCTGTCAAATGAATTTTCGCATCAAGAGTCCATGGGAGGTAGTTATTTCCCGAGATATCAAGTGCGACGAATTCGAGTTTTGATAGGTTCGACATTGTATCTACGAAATGAAACTTATATGTGAATTTTGTGAAATGATAAGTAATATGAAAAAAAAATTACTAAGTGAAGTGATGGATAGAAGGTAGGAAAAAAAAATTATGTTAATCAATTTAATGTTATAAAATTAATTTTAACTATATATAAATCACACATCTAGTTAAACTCAAGTGTAAACTTAGGCATTTGATTAAAATAATACAACTTTAGGATATTAAGATATAGAAGAAAAAAAAAACAATTTGAACATATATATTGAGAAGAAATTAGTATATATAGATATATTAATGTTTATATGAATATGCATTAATGTGAATTAATATTCAGTAACTGAAAAAAAAAATTATATTGTAAAAAGAAAATACAGGGATACTAACAAAGTTGGAAAAGAAAAATGGTGTCCAGGTGTAATGGTATGAAATTGTTTGTTAAAATAATATGTGCAAAAGTATTGTTATTATAAAAGAAAAGAAAAAAACTTAAATATGTTTCTCAAATAAGAAGAGTCTGGAAGAATAAGGACAGTCCGTTAGATGGGGTTAAGGTGATCTAAACCATTGAAAAAGGGAACACAATGGAATATCTATACTCTACTGACCAGAAGCAAACATAACCAAAAAAAAAAATCGCATAACCTACATAGCACATCCAGCTTGGGTTAACCAAATCTCTTTCTCCCGATTCTGCGCTCATATAGTTTTCACCTTCTATTTCCGATTTTAACGTTGTTGACCATATAACAGCCACGAAAAACTCGCTAATGGGTGTTGTGCAACGGAAAAAAAAACGGTGGTGTTCGGCAACGACAACGGGGTTACCGGAATCTATCCATAGAAACGGAAAAAGAAAAGCAGAGATCGATGGGACAGGGTACGACATCGGCAATTAACAATCTCCGACAATGGGTTTTCAACAGCGACCTAAGACTTAGGGTTCCGGCGCAGCAGCAACGACAAAACGGGATCTTTTGCATGTAGGTAGGTATTATATGGTGGTAGAAACCACCGGATATATTCTTGTTACCTAGTTACGGGATCTATAGCAGAACCCCCTTTTACTTGTTAAAAAAAATGATCTAAAAGCTTGTTGATAATGGTCCTAAATTACAGATCTAAAAGCGTATGAAATCCATATAAAACCTTATTTTAGGATTCGGTGCTTCATCTATCTTGTTTAACAATTTTACAATTTACATCACGGATATATTGTTTAACAAGGATTACAAGAGAAATGTCTTTGTTGATGCACATGACATATATCAATTGAATAAAAACAAGATGGGTAATAATATGTACAGAGGAGATATTATATAAAATATCAAGGTGTTTATGTATAATTTCGTATAAACAAATGAGCATATATCTTTCAACTAGTTTCCTTGATAAACATTTTTTTTTTCTGAAAATGCACTCTGTTGTGCTCTGTAATAATCTGTACATAGCATGTATCATTCTATCTCGTTTTTATGTCAATGATTTAACACTGAATCACAAAAAAAAATTGTTGATATTTGTGATTCCAGTGAATCTATTCTATATCTACCAAATAAAGGCATGAGACGTGAATGATTGTTACCTGGTATGGTGAATTTGTAGTTGAAACAGAAACTCAAATGGGGATGAAAACACCAACCGAACTTGAGATATCTTCAACAATTAGGGTGGATATAGAGCTAAGGTGCTGATAACGTGAAATGAAATGAGAAAAATGAGAAGTGTATTCTTTCATTTCTCAATCACATGTATATATACAGTAGTCGAAATGTAACTGAAATCTATATGGTCAAAATGTAACTGAAAGAATAACAACTTAGGAGGAGAATTAAGGGATAATATATATGTATTTATAACAAAAAACATATTTTACATTTTCTTGAGTTCTCAACCAAGAATAAAAACTAAATTTGTTATTTGTGTAATAACTATTCTTACAAAAAGATAGCCTCAAATCAACACAAGAAAATAAATTCATATAAAAGAAAAAGAAAATTAGACAATTACTATGTATACAAACTATGTTTTGTTTTTTGTTTTTTTTTTTAACTTGGAAGTTAGTTGATTTAGTGTTTTTGTTGAATAACCGTCTTTGCTAAGCCTTTTGATTTCATTTTAAGTAATCAGGTAACCCTTTTGATTTTATATAGAAGAGATTTTCTGTTGTAGATTTTTTTCGGAAAGTTTTGATTTCATTGTCGATGGCAGTATGAATATGGCCTTGTCATTGTCTTTCTCTCTTGCATATCTGCGGTAATGAAACGAGCAGCAATCCTTCATCGCCTGTCACAAAAAGTGACATCTATATATAGACCCAAAGGAAGAGATACATGAGGCTAGATATACACAACTAATAACAAACTAGCCTAACTAACTAATAGTTAGGTAAGTTTTGAACTTGTTGTCCTAATCTTGCCTCATACACAAGTACTTTTGAGTTCAATTGATTAAAAGTTGGACAAACTATTCCGTTTTCAATGTTCAGAACAAACTTGTTATAAATCGGATTCAGCCCTAGCAAAACTTGAAGAACAAGAGTTGAATATGAGATAGCATCACCGGAAAAGAAGGAATAAAATGTTAGAAACCCGGAATGGGTTGTCGTTCGTAATTGACATCAGAATTGAATCTGATATCAGTCAGGACACCCTTCGCAACACATAGACATTCCTACTAGTTATTATATAACTTTCATATAAAAATCTGCAATTCAGTGAGATAGGGCCTAAACGAAAACATATTTATTATATTTTCTTTAGTTCTCAAGCATAAATAGAAACTGAATTTGGTATATGAGTGATAACCATTCTTACCAAAAGATAGCCTCATATCAACACAAGAAAAATAAATTTATATAAAATTACCAAACGATAGCCTCATATCAACAAAAGAAAAATAAATTTATATAAAATAAAAGGAAATTAGACAATAACTACTTATATAAACTAAATTTTGTTTTTTAACTTGGAAACTAGTTGATCTAGCGTTTTTGTCGAACACCCGTCTTTGCTAAGTGCGCTTAGAGCTGCTTCTTTAAGCTCTTTAATTCGAACTCGGATTGCTTCCCCTTCGTCGCCTTTTGATAAACCCTTGACAACCCGAACAATCTCTGAACGATCCACAATGCCCCTTTCATTCAACTTAGCCCGCATAGCAACTTTCAAACCCTCAGTCAACATTAATGCATTCATCTTTTGTTCTGCATAAAGTGGCCAAGCAATCATCGGGACCCCTTGAACTATAGTTTCAAGAATCGAGTTCCAACCACAGTGAGTTAAAAACCCTCCAGTCGAGCTATGACTCAATATCTGGGCTTGAGGTGCCCAGTTAAGCACCACCAACCCACGGTTTTTGGTTCTTTCTAAAAAGGTTTTTGGTAAAAAGTCAAAAGTGCCCTCGTCGCCATGGCTATTTAGGTATGTAGCATCCGCTGCTTTATCATTTGGCTTTCGAACCACCCATATGAATCTTTGCTCACTCATCTCCAAACCCATGGCTAACTCAGTGAATTGCTCAGAAGAAAGGGACCCACCACTCCCAAAACATATATACAAGACAGACCCAGATGGCTGATCATCTAACCATTTTAAACAACTCGACTCGTTCACACCCTTATTAGACTGAACCGACCATGATTGTATCAATGGTCCAACCGGGTAAACGGGCGGCTTACCGGGTTCCACCTGTTGTAAAGCTTCAATTGCTCCACTCTCTAACCCCTTGAAGCTATTTACCACTATGCCATCAGCCATGAAATACCTCTTTACATTATGCAAAACCATTTTGTATGCATCATTACTCCGGTCCTGAAGCGGATCAAGCAGATCCTTACCATAAACCGGTATACAGCCCGGTATCTGAATCGGGTCAGGCACGTCCCTATACTCGCATGACACCATTTGATCAAGCTTTGGAAGATGAAGACACAGAGACAAAGTCATGGCGGCTGCTGGAAAGAAAAGATAACGCGGAACACCTAATTCAACGGCGGCATCGAAAGCATCTGTTCCAAACAGGTCAACAAACAAAGCAACAATGTTTTTGTCTGCCATCATGGAACTTATGGTTGCATGGAGAGCAGTAACGGATCGGGTCACCATGAGACTTATTCGGGTCTCAATCTTGGCATCTTGAGGCAAATCATCAAAGTTTACAGGTGGGAGGAGGGTATAGTTGATGGCATTTGGTAGTGAATCAAGAAACTCACACTGTGAATGGGATAATGGGCCTTCGTTTGGGATGATGAAAGTTGCAGAAAGATTGTGTTGGGCTGTGAGTTGTTTGGCGAATTCAACCAATGGGATAAGGTGACCCATCCCTGGGCTGGGTACAATGGCGATATGTGCTGGTTTCTCCATTGAAATTGGAGAAAAAGAATTGTGTGTGTGTGTGTGTGTGTGTGTTTTGGTATGTGAAGAACTAAGAAGTGGATGATGAATGAATGGATGAACGAAGGTGTTTAAATAAGCAATTTATAAAACGGTTGAAATCGACTCAACGGTTAAAACCGAAGTGATATAGTCCGGTTTGAAACTTGGAACTGGTTAACTGAACCGAACTAGATTGTTTAACCTTTATTATTTACTTTAGAGTTAATTGCCAAAATCGTCCCTGAGGTTTGGGCAGGTTTGCCATTTTCGTCCAAAATGACACTTTTGTACCAAATTGTCCCCAACGTTTGTAACTTTTTGCCATTTTCATCCAAACCACTAACTTAGTTTATTTTTTCTGTTAAGTTGAGGATATTTTGATGAAACTGGCAAATATAAAACCACAGGGACGATTTTGGGGAATTTACTCAAACTCTTTTAAATTTCCTTTATTTATTAATTTTGTTACATATATAATAAAAAAGAATATACATGCAATTTTTATATGAAAAAAATAATGGCTTTGTCACATAATTTTTATAAATTTTCATCCAACCACTAACTAAGTTAATTTTCCTATTAAGGCGAAGGATGTTTATAATATAAACTAAGACATAAATTAATTTCTAATTTTTATATAGATCAGTTTTATAAAAATAAAATCCACTTAAACCTTTAAATTTTATAAAACTAAAATGCCGGTAACCTTATTGTAAAAGGTCAAAAAAAATTCTTATCATACGTACGAAGTTTAGAATTCATCTTCTACTCTTTTAAATTCGCACCTAAGGAAAAACAGAAGCAAGAGCCCCTCCCCCCTATCAAACAACATATCGTTACCAAACCTTAAAATTACCCACCAAATTGTAATTATAATGCTATGAACCAAAAGTTTCTTTACTCAAGCCACTCAAAATAAGTATTAGTTAGTTACCCTCATAATCTTAATTAAATAAATATTTTATTTCTACCAACATATTTCCTAGGTGTTCAACACATTTAAAAAATATGTAATGTTTTACAATTTTTTTCTATCTATACAACTGATAAATACTAAAAGTTGTAATCGATTGTTATGTGTTGCACACCAATGACGTTTTCTCTTTGTAAAACTGATTTATATAAAGAAGCTGTAAATTAATTTCTGTATTAATTTATAAAATTTAAAACATCATTCACCTTAACATAACCGAAAAAATAAACTGAGTTAGTGATTTGGATGCAAATTTATAAAAATTATGTGACAAAACTATTAATTTTTTTTTCTACAAACTCCATGTATATTCTTTTTTATTATATATGTAACAAAAATAATTAAATAAAGGAAATTAAAAACGGTTTGAGTAAATTGCCAAAATCATCCCTGTGCTTTTATATTTGCCAGTTTCATCCAAATGTCCTCAACTTAACAAAAAAAATAAACTAAGTTAGTTGTTTGGATGAAAATGGCAAAAAGTTACAAACGTTGGGGGCAATTTGGTACAAAAGTGTAATTTTGGACGAAAATGACAAACATGCCCAAACCTCATGGACGATTTTGGCAATTAACTCTTTACTTTATCTATTTGTTTTTGAAATATGTAGTTTTGTATATGCATTGTAATAAAAAAAAAAAACTATTTGTGTATCTTTATCATTTTTTAATATTATGATATACAAACTAACCGTTCAAGCAACAAAGTGATCAAACCGGTTGGTTCGGTTGACCCACCTAACTTTTTGGTTTATCATTTTCTGAAACCGTACTTAGCGGTCTGATCTACAATTTTTGACAAAACTAGTCTACATGTGGTATATGAATCAAGCTGAACTCGAAATCGACTAATTTCGAGCTTGATTCATTTCGTGATTATGTTAAACTCGAGCTTGACTCGTAAGTAATTTTACATACTCCAGTTCTACTCATTTATCATTTAGTTCTTTTTGTATAATCATATATATATATATATGTATGTAGGGCTGGGCTCTATAAGAAACTCCATCTTTTTTAAGAAACCTTGGAAACCCTAGATTCACCCTTGATTTGGTTTCACTTTAATAGATCAATGGCTCTCCTTTTTTGGTGTATATATTAGATTTAAATTAATGCATAAAGGGTATTTTGGGTAGTAAAAAAGACTTTTTGAGCATTGGAAATCAAAAACCCATCTGCCATGTTGTACTGTCAAATCAAATAAGAGATTTCAAAATCATATCCTTCTTTCTCTCTCCCACTCTCTACTCACAATTATCACATCTCTTTCCTCCCCCACCCCACAAACGTGAAGAAGAACAAGAAGAAGATGTTCTCATTTCAGAATTAAAATATCTACCTTCAAGATTTCAAGAAATACTAATCCCAGATTCAGTTGCAGAAGACGATGGTGGTTGCAGATCAAAGCATGATTCAGTTGCAGAAGACGATGGTGGTTGCAGATCTGGTGGTTGGTGGAAGGTGGTGACTGGTTCATTCTGGGGTGTGGGTGGTTGTAGAAGGTGGTGGAGGGTGGGTGGTTGGTGGCGCCGGAGTTCGGAACGTCGTCGGAGTCAAGATCTAGTAATGGTTAATGTTCTCTCTCTCTCTCTTCTCTCCTCTGTCTTCAATCAAGATCTAGTAATGGTTAATGTTCATGTATTTTAAATAAATCGAAAACTTTAGGATGAGATTTTGAACGAGATTTTTTGTTGGTTTGGTTGCTTGTTTGGGGATTTTGATCTTAACAATAATTGTTTTTTTTTTTTTTTTGTTGGTTTGGTTGCTGGTTTGGGCTTTTAATCTGAACAGTAAGTGTTTTTTTTTTTTTGTTGGGTTGTTTGATTTACAGAAACAGACCCATAACATGTGTTAAGCACCTGTTAGAATGATATATAACGTGTGTTGATTTACAGAAACAGATCCATAAAGATATTCAATTGACAAGCTGGATGGATGTAGGCGACGTTAATGCGGGTACATTGAATAAGTCAACTCTTTTGGGAAAGAAGTTTTCGTTCGTTTATAACATGTGTTAGTGGTTCATGCTGTAACAGATCCATAAAGAAGTTTTCATGCTGTAACAAGTTTTCATTCGTTTCTAACATGTTTTGCACATTTTGGAATGTATAACATGTGTTAAGCCTCTGTTATAATCTTTTTGTAACCTGACATGTATTCATGTATAAGCTAGTGGTTTACAAAACACCATGATGTGTATATACTGATCTAACATGTGTTACAATGTGTCTGTTCAGAACATGTAATTGATTAACATGTGACAAGGGTGAAAACAGTCGACGGGGGCGATGAGTTTAATGGTGAGCTTAGTTAATATCGTAATGCGGGGACATTGAATAAGTCAAATATTTTGGGAAAGAAGTCTTCGTTCGTTTATAACATGTGTTAGTGGTTCATGCTGTAACAGAACACCATGATGTAAGTTGACATGTGTTCATGTATAACATGTGTTAAGCCCATGTTAGAATGATATATAACGTGGGAAAGAACTCTTCGTTCGTTTATAACATGTGTTTGTTTTGCACATTTTGGAATGTATAACATGTGTTAAGCCTCTGTTATAATCTTTTTGTAACCTAACATGTATTCATGTATAAGCTAGTGGTTTACAAAACACCATGATGTGTATATACTGATCTAACATGTGTTACAATTTGTCTATTCGGAACATATAATTGATTAACATGTGACAAAGGTGAAAACAGTCAACGGGGGCGATGAGTTTAATGGTGAGCTTAGTTAATATCGTAATCTTGTTGTAACCCCACTTGTATACATATGATAACATGTAAGCATCCATTATAACCCGACACTTGTATACATATTCATGTATATCAAAAGTGGTTTGCAAAACACCATGATGTCCATATACTGATCGTAACACGTGTACAAGTTAATATGGAACATACAAGTTAATATTGTAACACCGTATACCTGGGATAACATGTGTTAAGCCTCTGTTATAATCTTGGTTTAACCCAACATGGTGTCATGTATAAGCTAGTGGTTTCCAAAACACCATGTTTTGTATATATTATAACAACATAGTATACCTGATATAACGTGTGTTAAGCGTCTATTATAACGTGTGTTAACTATATAGGGATTTTACAGAAATAATGATATACGGTTACCGATTTGTTTGTTTATGTATACATAAGGTCTGAAAAATTATTGAAACTGTTGGAATAATTGTTACAGAAATAATGATATACGGTTGACGATTTTGTTGGTTTGGTTGCTGTTTGGGCTTTTGATCTGAACAGTAAGTGTTTTTTTGTTGGGTTGTTTGATTTACAGAAACAGAACCATAACATGTGTTAAGCACCTGTTAGAATGATATATAACGTGTGTTGATTTACAGAAACAGATCCATAAAGATATTCAATTGACAAGCTGGATGGATGTAGGCGACGTTAATGCGGGGACATTGAATAAGTCAAATCTTTTGGAAAATAATTATTCGTTCGTTTATAACATGTGTTAGTGGTTCATGTTGTAACAGAACACCATGATGTAACCTGACATGTGTTCATATATAACATGTGTTAAGCCCCTGATAGAATGATATATAACGTGTGTTAACCTTTGTTAATTTAAAAAAAAAAAACAAGTAATAACTATTTTATTTTTATTGATGTTTAAAATATCCGATAATGTGGATACTGAGCGTAAAACTTGTACAAGTAATCAATGTACAAGTTAGTATGTAACGTGTAATATGAAACGAGCCATTTATGGTAACACATGTACCGGTAATTTTGGAATATATAATATGAAACGGGTAATTTGTTTTGCACATTTGGGGATGTATAACATGTGTTAAGCCTCTGTTATATTCTTTTTGTAACCTGACATGTATTCATGTATAAGCTAGTGGTTCACAAAACACCATGATGTGTATATACTGATCTAACATGTGTTACAATTTGTCTGTTCGGAACATGTAATTGCTTAACATGTGACAAAGGGTGAAAACAGTCGACGGGGGCGATGAGTTTAATGGTGAGCTAAGTTAATATCGTAATCTTGTTGTAACCCCACTTGTGTACATATGATAACATGTAAGTATCCATTATAACCCGACTTGTATTTATGTATATGAAAGTGGTTTGCAAAACACCATGATGTGCGTGCACTGATCGTAACACGTGTACAAGTTAATAATTTAATATGGAACATACAAGTTAATATTGTAACACCGTATACCTGGGATAACATGTGTTAAGCCTCTGTTATAATCTTGGTTTAACCCAACATGGTGTCATGTATAAGCTAGTGGTTTCCAAAACACCATGATTTGTATATACATACTGTAACATGTGTTACGCGCCTGACATGTATAACGTGTGTTAAGCCTCTATTATAATGTGTGTTAAGACTTCCAGCATGGATGCATAAACTCCAATAGTAACTTAATAACAACATAGTATACCTGATATAACGTGTGTTAAGCCTCTTTTATAACGTGTGTTAAGACTTCCAGAATGTGTTAAGTCCATACCGTTTTAACATCATGTACTAGACAAAACAATAAGAGTCTCACATTACATATTACTAGTAAACGAAAATACATAGCACTAAGAAAATGGCGGAGCTTCCTTTGACAGTCTGCCTTAGCTTTTCAGCGGCTACCTTTGCTGCCTTAGCTTTTCAGCGGCTACCCTTGCTTTATTGTTTGGGTCGGTCTTGAAACGGTTTGTAAACATGTGGGTGTCCGTATGCCAGGGAAGTTATAAAAATGTGTTTTCATGTCACACGTAACACGTGTTACGTTGTACATGGGTTTCATGTCACATGTAACACATGCATGTCCGAGAAGTTCAAACTATAACACGTGTTAGTTGTGTTGTGCTGCAACATAAACATGGTCATGATCCTTGAGTATCTGATCCACGTTTGACGAAACCAACGGTCCCGAGAATTGGATCTTATATCCCTTGTATCCATCACCGTCCTAATAAACAAAAAGATAAGATAACCGTTAAGTCGTTAACCAGACATAAATATTAACACATTCATAGCCAGAAAATCTTTTTTCTCAAATAACATCACAAAAACAGTTACTATTCAGATCAAAAGCCCCAAACAAAGCAACCAAACCAACAAAAAACAGTTACTATTCAGATCAAAAGCCCAAAGAAGCAACCAAACTAAGCATAACTTTTTAACACAAAAATAAAAACCTGCAAATTAATCTTACACAACTGAAACAACAACTAACAAAGTACATAGAACTAAAAACCTGCAATTAATTCGTCATACCCTAATACATGTCTCTAATACATCGTCATACCCTAATACATGTCTCTATAACATGTTACTATGGTTTAGCTGTGAAACAGGAGTTCAGACTATAACACGTGTTACGTTGGTTGTGCTGTAAGACAAACTTGGCTTAGCTGTGAAATAGGAGTTCAGACTATAACACGTGTTACGTTGGTTGTCCTGTAAGACAAACTTGGCTTTTCGTTTCTAAAAACAGATGTGCCGATTATTAGACGTCTAAAAATAAAAAAATCGGGCATGTGTTAAACACGTCATAACTATAATAATTTAAACTGTATGGCTATGTCTAATAGGATAAAGTGTAACATGTATTAGGGTATGACGAGGTAAAATTAATCAGTAAAACTAATCACATGTTTAATAAAATTAATCAATAACACCTGTTTAATAAAATTAATCTTACACAACTGAAACAACAACTAACAAAGTACACAGAACTAAAAACTCTTTAACATATAATCAACAACACCTTACAGTTTCAGCAATTAATTCAGCAACACCTAATCAACAATTAGTAAAATTAATCACATGTTTAGTAAAATTAATCTTACACAACATTAACAAAAAAAAAAAAAAAAAAAAACCCCTCACAGATTTAACAACTCTTAACACCTTACAATTTCAACAAATTATTTCAAACAAATCACATACAAAACAATAACCAAAATCTGAAACAACATATACAAATCATATTTTATATAAACTAAAAAAGTGTAAAAAAACTCACAAATATTCAGATCTGAAACAACATATACAAATCATATTTTATATGATCTCAAGAGCTCGTCGACATCGGTGACCTTTGAGCAGTAGTTGATGATGGCAACATTCCGATCTGGTGCCATTTTGAGGATGCTACGGACCCACATGGTTCTTCAAGGAATAAAGTATAGCCATTTGGGTTGAATATATTCAGTTCCACATCTGAATATATGGGTTGGGGTTGGGGGATGGCGGTGGTGGAGGGGCAGTGGTGGGGGTTGTGCAGCGGGGGTCGGCCGACGGTGGTAAAGGTTCAACGGTGATGGGGGTTGTGCAACAGGGTCGGAGGTGTTTACGGTGGTGCCGGAGGTAAAATTCTGATGGTGGTGCGGTGGTGATAATGGTGGTAGTGCGGTTGTGATGGTGGTGTGGTGGGAAAAAAAGATAACGACGAGAGAGAGATTTGATGAAGAGAGAGAGATAGAAAGGGAGAGAGGTGTATAGATCTGGATATGAATGTGAATAAGTGTGTGTGAGAGAGGAGATGGTATAAAGAAGAAAGAGGAGATGGTATAACATGTCAGGAAGAGAGAGAAAGAGCAATGTAAAAAGACCAAAATACCCTCTGTTTTGTCATCTATATATGAAGGTGGCTGGGACATGTGGGCAATTCTAGACCATGTGATGGGTTTTCAAAGTTTTTTAAAAATCTAAGGTTTCTTGTGTAGCATTGCCCTATGTATGTATATATATATATATGTATGTATGTATGTATGTATGTATGTATGTATGTATGTATGACTTCAAATTTATCATAATTATATATCTAATATTTTTTCTATTTAATCATATAATATATGAAATAAATATGACAAACTCACATACCTACTAAATCTACTTCTAACTATTGCGTTAATATTCATAACGATGCTAGAACCCTTACCACATGGAGCGCAACCATCAAAGTACAAACCCTTTAGCATGGGCGAAGCTTTTAAGGGGCGGAAGGGTGCGACCGACCTCCAGAACTTTTTGCTTAGTAGTGGAGTGTATGTAGTTTTCGTATAGAAATTTTTGGGTATAGATGTTTTCGACCCCCGGTTTTATAGAAATTTTTAGGTCCAATGACTTCCGCCCCCAGTCGAAAATCTCAAGCTTCGCCACTACCTGCCTTTAGTGATTATTGTTAATTTCATATGTTAATTTGGATTCACGAGACCAATTAAATTAAAACCCTTTAGTGGATCATTTGATTCTGATCACATAAATCTTCCTAGACCCAATGCAGACGCAAGGCTTGTGTCACAAATAACCATGTGCAACAAAACACTTGTAACTTGCAAGGTTGGTGGTCCTTTATAACCCTTCAGTGGATCATTTGATTCTAATCACATAAAACTTCTTAGACGTAAGGCTTGTGTCACAAATAACCACGTGCAACAAAACACTTGTAACTTGCAAGGTGGTGGTCCTTTACATAATCCGAGGAAGGCGAAGTCGAAACGCAAAGTACTACATACATTATATATATGTTAGAAAAATAGGCTAATACGACTTGAACCTAACATGAACTTGACACAATTATTGCATCTTTAATTTAAAAAATATTGTGGCATTAGTCTATTGGAATCGATTTTTTTGTATTTAATGAACAAAACGAAAAATGAATCTTGAATCTCAAAAAGCATCAAGCTCTAGTACCAATTCATGCCCATATTAAGGGTGCAACCAAAAATCAACAGTACTTTCGATATAACTTGCAAGGAATTGTTACTCTTTGACCTGTTTACATCGATAACTAATCGATAATTAAGCATATTACAATTGCAAGTTATTTGACTCTTTTTAGCCTCAATTAAGTTGTTCTGGTTTTTTTTATATTTCAATTACACACTATATACTATAAATAATCTACGTTTTTAGCTTAATATTTTTTTCTTAAAACTTTCATTTGTTAGTTTTTTTTATAACAACTAAATACACGATTGCGTTATTTTTTTTCCTTGAGATTCCAATATAAATTTTATATAAAACTGATTTGTATTCAAAATTATGGTACAATGACGAACCGATTCAGGACCGACCAACAACATCGGTACCGGTATCGGTATCAGAGTTATCGGAATAAGCATCGGTATTTATTTTTATGGTCTTCAATCGATGTAAATGCGATTTTATTTTTTTGAGTTATATTATACAATTTTGTGTAATAAAATCATTGTAAATATTCTTACACCAACTCGGTTTGTCGTTGTACTGTTATTATACCTATATACATTTTAGTAAGGGGGAAGGGTGTTTTTTTTTCTTCGAGTTAATTACTGTTTTCGTCCCTGTGGTTTGTCAAAAATCACTATTACAGTCCATTAGTTTATAAATTACGATTTCAGTCCATGTGGTTTCACTTTCATAACTATTTTAGTCCACCTCGTAACAATTTCAGTCCCTGTACTTACAGAATAAATGGATTGAAATGGTTACGAAAGTGAAACCACAGGGACTGAAATGGTTACGAAAGTAAAACCACAGGGACTGAAATCGTAATTTTTAATCTAATGGACTGAAATAGTGATTTTTGACAAACCACAAGGACGAAAACAGTAATTAACTCTTTTTCTTCCAATGATTTATTACACTTACATTCTCTACACTTTTACGTTTCTACCATAAACTTTAATAGATTGAATTATATGTTTCTACCCATGAACTCTAATATAGTTTTCATAAAACCGATGAAGTTTATTTTGTTTTTTGCTGGTAACTTTTAAGATATATTAAAATTCTAAGTACCGCTTTACGATGTGCTTATTTTTTTATCTACGTTCATATATCAATTTTACTCAAAACCGTGTTGTGAATTGTGTGTTTTTTTTTTGTTAATGGATTTAAACACCCTCAACTATTGCCATTTGGCCGCTGGCACTCTCAACTTTGACTTTGGCTTACACCACTCTCAACTTACCACATTGTTTGTCATGGCACCCCCTCGTTAAATAAACACTAACCTGGTTAGGAAAATTAGCCTACGTGTCATTTTAATCTGATGTGGCATGTATGACGTGGTCACTTTTTATGAAGTGGCTTGTTTCAGATGAGGTGTCATGCTGACGTGGCCCCTCTCTCTCTACATATCTCCCCCACCTCCCTCTCTCCACCAACAACTTCCACCAAAAACCATCACCGCCCACCACCGAACCCCCTGCCACCATTCACCACCATCATCATTTACACCAGCCGGTGTTTTTGGTCATCTATATTTCCGGCGATTTCTTAGATGGTGTTTTTGGTTCTACCCACGGAGCTTTCTTGTTAATTTCTGATTTTGTTGTTCTTGGGTATTCCGGTTGTCTTCTCCGGCGAGTCTAGTTGCAGGTTTTCCGGTCATCAAGTTTTCCGACGACGAAGTAGTCCTAATTAACTTTCACTCTTCCGGCGAAGCCTATTCACGATTTAATCTTTCGGGGTCTTTTTCTGGCGAGATGACTTGCAGGTTTTCCGGCAAGAGAGTATTCCGGTGAAGTTTACGGCAGAGCAACGCAATGTCGTGTTATGTAAAAGCTATTAGTATTACCCGTTTTATGATGATGGTGGTGAATGGTAGCAGAGCCTATTCACTGTTTCGTTAAAGAAATACACATCAGCATGTATATATGAATCATTGCAACTGACACGTCATAAATGCCACATCAGATTAAAATGACATGTAAGCTAATTTTCCTAACCAGATTAGTGTTTATTTAACGAGAGTGTGCCATGACAAACAATGTGTTAAGTTGGGAGTGGTGTGAGCCAAAGTCAAACTTGAGAGTGCCAGCGGCCAAATGGCAATAGTTGAGAGTGTTTAAATCCATGAGTTAATTACTGTTTTCGTCCCTGTGGTTTGTCAAAAATCACTATTTCAGTCCATTAGTTTAAAAATTGCGATTTCAGTCCCGGTGGTTTCACTTTCGTAACCATTTCAGTCCACCTCCGTTAACCCCATCCATTTATTCTGTTAAGTACACGTGAATTGTATTCTAGGACCCACTTGTTAAAACACAACCTCACGCTACCCCCACCCCACCCCACTCCATCCCTACTCTCATTTCCGGCAAAAGTTTCCGGTCATCTTCTCCGGCATCACAACCCCACCCTCTTAATGTCCGGCGACCCATTACCCCACCCCAATTAATATCTTCCTAGCAGCATCAATTAACATAATAACTTTGAAAAATAATGCTTACCTGGACCTTTTCTCATTCTAAAATCCAAAATTAAAATTTTGGAACCATATATGTAAAAATAGTGCTAGACTTCTACTTCTACCGAAGCCATAGTGGGTCGAACCCTACAATCTAATCTAAGTCCATATGTCATACAACAATAAAATCATATAAGTTCATATTTAATTAACACAAGGGTAATTTAGGTATTTCATAAAAAACATAACGGTAAAATAGACGGTGTTAGGAGACTGGACAGAAATGGTTACGAAAATGAAACCACAGGGACTGAAATCGCAATTTTTAAACTAGCGGACTGAAATAGTGATTTTTAACAAACCACAGGGACGAAAACAGTAATTAACTCTATTGAAAAGTAACATCCTTTACATTTTTCCCCAATATACTGTTCAGACATGTTTGTTTTATCTACGATTCGATAAAAATTCATTCAAAATGGTTAAATATAGTTGATTTTTTTTACTATGTGGAACTAAATAACTGCCACGTAAACAACGTCGATATCATTAGCATATGTGTTTTTATGGTTTTCTTGACGTGATGGTATGATATTCGCAATAAAGTATTTTTTTTTATACCATAAGCTATAGCGAGTGTCAGTAGGGTAACAGTACCGTGACGAACCGAACCGATATCGGCCGAACAACCTCGATATCGGTATTTGTTTTTATGGTTTTCGGTTGATGTAAAACATGTGTCGTTATCCTCTCATACATAAACTTCTTTCGTTTGCTAAATCAAGTGTCGGTACCGTACCGTACAAGATGAAATAGATACAGACCGACAGTCCGCTGCAGAGCACATTTAATCCCGCTAGTTGTTATACAGGGACAAAACATCGCAATGCTTCGCTACCGTCACATCACCACCGAATACAATTTTACATTTTGAGGGTTTACACCCTTGACCCTTCTACCAACTACAATTTAATATAAACTTTTATCTTCCTGTATAACCTAAACTTTGGTCAAATTATTAAGGGGTTGTTTGACGACTTCTGAATAGTTAAGTACTGAACCAGTAATAGGTCTGAACAGGGGCGTACCTACCCAATGGGGTGGGTGGGCGGCCGCACCCCTTGAAAAAAAAAATTAGTGGTATTTTTTGAGAAAAATCCCGACCGCACCCCTTGGAAAATTCCGACCGCACCCCTTGGAAATTTTCGTCCGCACCCTTTAGAAAAAAATGTTAGGAATTTATATAAAAAAATTGTGAACACGTATTGAAACCCGACCCAATTATGTAAACAAATTAGCCCACTAACCCATTTATAAAACTTGAATTCATTCCATCAAGCCCAATAAGTTAATATCAATTCAAGCCCAACCCAAATACAACTTTAATTAAATAAAATTAGTCCAATTTACAAAAAAAAAAAAAGACCCAATCGACTGCCAGCTTTGTGCGACTCACGCCCTCCCTCTGCCTCACCTCACTTCCAGCGACCTGCGACACCCCCACCCCGACGGCGACTGCAACATTAGGGCGAATAATAGCTTAATTCCGGCCACGAACAAGTACATGTTTTGTTTTTTTTGTTATTTTAATGTTTATGTGATTTTGTTCAAGACTCATGAGATAATAGGATGGGTTAAAAAAATTTAAACTTTTATGTGTTTTGAGGTAATTTGGGGTTGTTCTAGTCTTTATAGGATGAGTTTGTTATCTCTTAATCTCTTATTGATTATATATTCTAGTATAGGGTTTGAAAAGTTGAAATTTTAAACTTGAAAATTAAGGAATATTGATGGTTGAACACTCAAAGATTTTAGTTTGATGTTTTTTTGTTTTACATGACCCGACCCGACCCGAACCGAATTTTTTATTTATATGTCTAGGCGGGCTAAAATTTTTAAAAATATTCCGCACCCCTATAGAAAAAATCCTAGGTCCGCCACTGGGTCTGAATCATTAAGTGCTGAACCAGTAAGAGTTCTGAACCATTAAGAGCCAGTATAATGCTTAACCATTCAGAGATAAATGCATGACCAATTCAGGTTAGAGGTCTTAACCATTCAGACTCAGTATAATGCTTAACTATTCAGAGGCAAATGTCTGAACCATTCAGATATCTGCTCGCGAAACAAACAGTCTGAACCATTAAGTACTGAACCAGTAAGAGGTCTGAACCAATAAGAGTCTCATTAAGAGGCAAACAAACAGCCCCTAAGCCCAATAACATTAGCTTAACTGTTTCAAGTTTGAATCTAACTTTCACATGGCTTTATATATTTCTGAGCTCATTTACGCGATGTAATCTACGTTTTACTTGATCTCACTGGTTAGTAGGATATCAGTGGAGAATCATGAGTTTTCCCTAACGGTTATCATGGTCATTAAAAAAATGAAAATTGCATATTTCCCCTTAAAATGCCTCTCAATTGCATATATACCTAAGCCCGAATAAATATTGCATATTTCTCCGAGTTTATTAAAATGACTAAATTAACCTTTACAAAATTAAAGTGTCCTTTAAGAGGGAAATCCAGACTTTCAGTTTCTTTCATCAGGAGATTCCACCACTGACGTTTCGCGGTTTCGCGATTCTGTTCTTGGCGATTTTTTTGTTTATACTCGATTCCATGTTCCATGTTTATCTTAATGTGATATTGTATAAAATTATCTGAAGAGGTATGGTCCCAATTCCATATCCACATGGCAGGGACCACACCACTTTTTCATCCAACATGACGCCTACATCAGCAAATAAATCCAGAAGCTTCTAGAAACTTCTGGAAGGCGTCAAGGTGGCACCCAAGATGCTCCTTCTGACAGAAAGGACGACACATGTCACCATTAACCAGGCTCCATGTAGACCTGCAACAGATCTGGGGGCAGACCGACAGAAGCTGTACGATTTCTCCAGCATGGACGAATATTGGTGCGCCACGTGTACCACTATCCTGACCACAGCAGAGGAGACCAAGAGGATATTCCCCTTGGTCGGACAGCTGGCCCCCAATGGCAGCTGGCAAGGTTGCTCCTCCCTCCTTCACCCTACGGCTATAAATAGGACCCTTCATCATCCAGATTATCCATTCTATTCTCCTCACTTTTCACCTACAACACACACTGTTTTCTTCCTCAGAGCAGTACTTATTCTCACGCCGGAGCCCGTTTAAGAGGGAAACCCCCATATTCCCCTCTTAACGAGCTAACGGTGTTGCTGTTTTGTAGGACCTTAGTCATTGGCGAGTAGAGAAGGAGATTGAACACACAGAAGAGACAATCCAGCTAGTTAACCATCGGTGTTAACCAGTGTTTCATCATTGGCGCCCACCGCAACTTTTGCAAACCACTTTCATCTCCTTTTTCTTCATAAAACTCTCTAAAATGACTGAACCAAACCCTTCCCCTCAAGTGGACGGAGAAGTCTCTTCCTTTGAACTGATTTCGAACACCGCTCACATTCAAAGAGTCCAAGAGAACGAGACCATCCGAGAAGGGCGAGTAAGCAATGATTTCCCTGATATCTTTGGAAGAACTTCCAGAGTTATCAATCAGACCACAAACGGAGTAGCTTTCCAAGCTCCACCAGTAGGAGTTAACCAAACACCACCGGAAGTTCCAACACAAACCATGGGGCTGGTCCTTCAGCACTGATGTGTGCAAAATGCAACATATAAATTACATCAAATGTGGCATAAAACTAACCCTTTTTAGTACTAATGTTGGAAAAAGTGTGTTTTTGTCTTCCTTTTGTATTTTCAGGATTAAATGAGATCAAATGAACAAAAGAAGCAAAAATGCAGCTAAATCTAACAATAATACAAGAAAAGGAATAAACGTGGCATGCCCGACCCCTCGACAGCATCTGCCCAAGCAAAAACAAGAGAACAGAAGGCTGAACATGCCCCGTGCTCACTGAGCACGGGGGCGTGCCCAAGTGTTTGCAGAAAAGACAAAGTTGGAGAAGCTTCTATCACCCACCACGGGGGCGTGCCCAGCAGACACGGGGCCGTGGTCAACTCTAAGATTCGCAGAATCTAGGCAAATCTTGATAGTACAGATACGCTTCTGCACACAGGGTCGTGCCCAGCGGACACGGGGGCGTGGTCAACTAATGCAGACAAACTGCAATTAATGAAGAAAGAGAAGATGGGTGGACACGGGGCCGTGTCCGGGCTTCTGTGCAGGCTATAAATAGGGGTGCTTGGCTTACTTGCAACTCATCCCTTGGCAAACCACCTCTCTCACACTTCACCCACCCACCACCACCATCACAACCTACATCCACCACCATCATCCATCATAGAGTGTGTGTAGTAGTCTTGGGATCCAAGATTAATCGTAAGAGTTCTTGACAATCAAAGGTCATGTTTGCCTAAGTCTCTTACATCACTTGGTGAAGACAAGCATTTATTGTAATACTTTTTTATTTTTAATCTTTTCGCACTTTTTATTTGGTTATGTATTAATGACTTTAATAACTAGTTTCTTATGTTGAAGGTGAATCTTCCTTATCATTTGTCCGTGGTGTCTTGGCGTTATTTTACTGTCTATATAAAATAAAAGATTTACACCATTCATATCTCCACGGTCTATATGGAGATATGTTGGCTACCTGGTCGGGGGTTAAGGGAATGGTTTGGTAAGAGTCTTGCCTTGTTCAGTGTATAGATCCTGCAAGGACCTGAGTCAAGCTTAGTAGGACTTCCTTCAATACCCACTGGTATTGGATGGTGGGGGTTCGAATTTCTTGATCCCCTCATATGTAAGCTACTATTAAAACATTAACCCGGCTACGTAGGATTGTATCCCTGCTGACTCAAACTACTTAGCCGAGGGTAACGTCACCTTCAATAGAGGGGCCTACCACATTATGCATTAATAACTTAATTAATTATCTTTCAATAATCCAACCCTTTAGGATTGTATCCTTGCTGACTCAAACTACTGGGTTGAGGGTAACGTCACCTTCAAAAGAGGGGCCTACTACTATAACTAAGATAATCTCTTAAAAAGTGCAAAAGTGCGGAAATAATCAAAGGTTACACTAAAGGCGAGTCGGATCCAAGTGATTCATCTTGTCTATCTGTTTTTATTTTTATTTTTATTTTCCGCATGTTTAGTTTTTTTTAGTTTAAAAACTTTTTTCTAAACTTTTGGATTAGACATTGAGGATAAACCGGTACTAAAAGCTCTTGTGTCCTTGGACGACCTCAGTATCTT
>JARYGA010021149.1:0-49371 GCA_030545235.1 Helianthus tuberosus
TGAAACTTGTGATTCTTGATTCTTGATTCGTTGTGCTATGTGACGTTTAATCCAGAAGTGTGTAGTTCCGCCTTAATAATAGTAGCGCTATAGGAGATGCACATCTCCCATTATTCTCGGGGGTATTGTTAGGAGGATTCTAGTTACCTTGAGTCTTGGGTAAACACTAAAGCATCGGGATACTTGGGCTATTACTGCATGGACTACGACACTTGCACGGCTGAAACTACTTTTATATTTACATTGTGGATATGAGTGTTTTAATCTATTATTCTATTATCAAACTTGTATACTCGCCAATACTTTTGTATTGATATTTTAATACATGTTGCAGGCTAATAGATTGCTTTGGGATGCATGGAAATCAAGCTAGGAGATGCTTAGAAATGTCACCTAGTTAATCTAGTTTTGAACAATTTGAACAATCTATTTTGGTGATGTAATTCCGATGATACTTGTTTCTATTTTTAGACAATTTATATCATGAAATCTACTTAATTCTATTGAAATATCTAGTGTTATGGAATCTCATGAGCAATCTGCATGCTTAGTGCTCGCACCCCGATGTTTCCGCCATCGGTTGGGGTGTGACACGCGACGCCACTAGTCCCCAGATTCAGAAAAGTTTGAAAATTGTCAGGTTTGGTCCCTGCAACTTGTTTAGGCCATTTTCGATGCGTTTAAACCCCGTTAACCTCATTTCAAGGCTCAAAAATGAAGTTAAAATATAGGGATCTTAAAATATGCTTGAAAATGTGTCGGATGTCGGTTCGTTTGGCCGTACGATTGCGTTGTTCGGTTAATTACGACGAAACTCGAACGGACGCGTAAAACGATCCAAATTACGCGACGAATGGAATTTTATCATGCCAATCACTAAAATAAAATATTTTAATGATTACAAAAAATTTTGTATGTGCGGATATATTCAGAACGTAAGATATGCGTGTAAATGCAAACTTGTGCACTTTTTGACGTTTTTAGTCCCTGTCTGACCAAAAAGTTTATTTTTGCACACCGAACCCCTCAAAGCCTATTTCTAAGATAAGTAGAGGATATTTAGGGTATGTTAAACTTATGATCATATTCCGGAAGGTTCAATACCGAATGAATTAGTAGACTTTTGCAGGTTGATGCAAATAGTCCCTGCGATCGAGTAAACTTGATTTCAACACACCAAACCCTCCAAAACTTATTTCTAAGTTATGTAAAGGTTATTTAAGCTATATTAAGCCCATGTCATTGTTCCGAAGTGTTTGTCGCATTAAACTGATTACGTTTACGCATCAGTTCGCGTATAACTTTCTAGAAAGCGATTTAGAGCTCGAAATCGAACGAGAATTGATATGTGCAAATGATACACATATTTATACAAATACCAAGTATGAAACACAATATTTCATTGGTTTGGTAATTTTTTGATGGTTGTAGAGACACAGATGTCACTTGGATGATAGGGAATACCAGAAGTTCTTATCATTTCAGTTTAGCAAAGTCAGAAAACTTGAAGACTTTGCTAAGGACCTTAGTAAATCCAAGAGAGAATAGCATACGTATGCCAGCAATAGATTTTTGCTTGAGCTCCAAGTTCTACCAAACTTTCTCAATTCTTGACAACTAGCTCGAAGTTTGCCACCTTCCTTCTGAACCTAACACCTCACTAGACACTTGGGATCTTCCTAGAGCACTCTCTACACTTGGCATGATCTCATTTCACACCTTCAATTATAAATAGCCACCAAGTTCAACATCATTCTTTGCTCATTTTCAATTCTTTTTCTCTATATACTCAATCCTAGAGTTTTCTTCTTCTTAAAGGCCTCTTACTGAGTTCCAAGTCTTCCTAGAACACAAGTAAGTGTTCTTCCTTAGTTTATTTCTTTATTTTGGCTATTTAAGAGCTAAAAGTCAAATAGTTTGACTTTCTGTTTGACTTACAGTTCTGACCATTTTGGTTAAGTCAAAGTTCAAATTGAACTTTGTAATGTGATCGTAATCACGAAGGTATTAATCCCCTGCGATTGCACCTTCTGATTACCATGTTTCATAGGCGAAATGACGAGTCAAAGTTTTACGAGTTAAAAGTAAAAAATGCTTAAAAATGCATTTTACGAAGAAAATGTTTTTAGGTATTAAAACTTAAAGTTTTGACACCAAATCAGTTTTATAACATTATTAGACATGTTCCAACATGTCTAGCTTTTCATTTCTAGTTTAGTGCTTTTTCCTTAGTAGAAAGTCGAGCGGTTTGACCACCGCTTTGACTTTCGAATCTGACCCCGTTTGGTTAACTTTAGAATCCGACCAAGCCCTTTATTATGACCATAGTATTATATGGAATAACCTACTGAGGTTATACCTGATGGTCATATTGTTTGGTTAGTCAAATGACGAGTCAACTATATACTCTTTAAAAATATCGAAAATACCCTTTTTACGTATAAAATAGTTTTGAACAAATGAGATCAATATTTTAACATCTAAACTGATTATACAACATAAGTAGACTTGTTTTAACATATTAGACTTGTCATAGGACTTATTTAACCATCCAAATCCATAGTTACGCTTATGACCCGTTAGCATAAAACCACTTTAACGAGTCGTAAAAAATCAAAACACTTCCAAATCAGAATGTAAGGTATTATAAACCATATTATACGAGATCCAACTCTTGTTTGGTTTATAAACCTCATTCTATCTGATCTCGCATTTCAGGTTTCGATACACTAACATGTTATCTGATACATTAGGAACCATTTGAACACTTGAACATTGAGCTTTGCTATTCGATTGAACAAGACTTATATGCAAATCTGTGATTACATAGTCCCCTCTTTTACATTTTTCAAATGTTTTGGGGTGATTCATATGTGTAACCAATTTTTCTCAAATGTATGGCATATATGTGTTTACTAAGTGCTTGTTGTGCATTATTCTTATAAAGCAAGACAAGACAATTGACATGAGCCAAATCCTTATAGGATGTATCTATCATAATAGCTAGATTCTTGTAGGATATTTAAAGTACAATTTTTAAATCTTTCTATCTTAATAGTTGGATTTCTAAGAGTACTTTACGTATGTGACAAAACAATGGATATGTGTTTATGTGGTTAAGACCAGTGAAGTTGTCCGAGGATGTGTGATTGAACTAGGAGGGCACGAGTTTACGCTAGACTTACTACCTGTCGAGTTGGGAAGCTTTGATGTGGTAGTGGGAATGGATTGGCTATCGAGTAACAAAGCCGAGATCGTTTGCATTGAGAAGACCATTCGCATCCCACTGACGGATGAAGAAACGATCATAGTGCACGGAGAGAAGCATGATACGCCGCTGAGAATTATTAGCTGCTTGAAAGCTAGAAAGTGTTTACGGAAGGGATGTGTTGCATTCTTGGCACACATCGTGGACAAAGAAGCTGCTGAACCAAAGATTGAAGACATTCCAGTCGTCAAGGAATATCCGGAAGTCTTTCCAGAAGACTTGCCAGGATTACCGCCTCAAAGGCAAGTCGAGTTCCACATTGACTTGGTTCCAGGTGCCGCGCCTGTAGCCAAGGCACCCTACAGACTTGCGCCATCAGAGATGCAGGAGTTGTCGAGACAACTCCAGGAGCTATTGGATAAAGGATTCATTAGGCCAAGCTTCTCACCATGGGGAGATCCAGTACTGTTCGTTAAGAAGAAAGACGGTAGTTTCCGTATGTGCATTGACTACCGGGAGTTGAACAAGTTGACGATCAAGAATAGATATCCTCTGCCAAGGATTGATGACTTATTCGACCAACTGCAAGGTTCAAGCTACTACTCGAAGATCGATTTGCTGGTTACCATCAGCTGAGAATACAAGAGGAAAGTATTCCTAGAACTGCTTTCAGAACTCGCTATGGACACTACGAGTTTCTGGTGATGCCGTTTGGGTTGACAAACGCGCCAGCTGTTTTTATGGATTTGATGAATAGAGTTTGTAAACCGTACCTCGACAAGTTTGTGATTGTGTTCATAGACGATATCTTGATTTATTCAAAGACGAAGAATGAACATGAACAGCATCTAAGGGCTATTTTGGAGTTGCTGAAAAAGGAAAAGTTGTATGCCAAATTCTCAAAGTGCGTGTTTTGGCTACGCGAAGTCCAATTCCTTGGACATGTGGTGAATGGAGATGGGATTCATGTGGACCCCACAAAGATCGAAGCGATCAAGAATTGGGAGGCCCCAAAGACGCCAACCGAGATTCGACAATTCTTAGGTTTGGCTGGCTATTATCGAAGATTTATTGAGGATTTTTCAAAGATCGCTCAACCATTGACCTTCCTCACACAGAAGGATAAGAAGTTTGATTGGGGAATCAAACAGGAAGAAGCATTCCAGTTACTGAAGGACAAGCTTTGCAATGCGCCGATCTTAGCGCTACCAGAAGGAACTGATGATTTCGTGGTTTACTGTGATGCCTCGCGTCAAGGATTGGGTTGCGTGTTGATGCAACGCCAGAAAGTTATAGCTTACGCTTCACGCCAATTGAAAGTTCATGAAAAGAACTATACCACGCATGATTTGGAGCTAGGCGCAGTGGTATTTGCGCTGAAAATCTGGAGACATTATTTATATGGTACAAAGTGTACAATCTTTAAGGATCATAAGAGTCTGCAGCACATATTCGACCAGAAATAGTTGAATATGAGGCAAAGACGTTGGGTCAAATTATTGAACGATTATGAATGCGAGATCAAATACCACCCAGGGAAAGTGAATGTGGTTGCCGATGCCCTGAGTCGAAAAGAAAGGATCAAGCCCATAAGGGTTAGGGCTTTGGAGATGATTGTCCAGACAGACCTAGCTTTACGTAGTCGTACCGCTCAGAAAGAGGCTCTGAAAGAAAGGAACATTGAAGAGGAATATCTCCGTGGGATGGAGAAGCAGTTAGTGCCAAACGAGGAAGGAACGCTATGCTTCATGAAAAGGATTTGGGTTCCTCTGTTTGGTGGTTTGAGAAAGATTATTTTTGATGAAGCTCACAAGTCTCGGTACTCAATTCATCCCAGTGCGGATAAGATGTACCAAGATCTTAAGGATTATTATTGGTGGCCTAGGATGAAAGGCGATGTTGTTGTTTATGTTAGCAAGTGTTTAACGTGCGCCAAGGTGAAAGCTGAATACCAGAAGCCTTCAGGACTTCTGCAACAACCCGAGATTCCCAAGTGGAAATGGGAACAGATTTCAATGGATTTCATAACGAAGTTACCAAGGACGCCCAGAGGCCATGATATGATTTGGGTGATAGTTGACCGCCTAACAAAGTCCGCACATTTCTTACCAATCAAAGAAAAGGACAACACGAGTAAACTGGCAGAATTATACATGCGAGAGATTGTTGCACGTCATGGAGTGCCTCTCTCGATCATCTCTGATAGAGATGGACGTTTCATATCAAGGATTTGGCAATCCTTCCAAGAAGCTTTTGGCTCACAGTTAAATCTGAGCATTGCATTTCATCCGCAAACTGATGGCCAAAGTGAACAAACAATTCAGACTTTGGAGGATATGCTGAGAGCATGTGTAATGGATTTGGGTGGTAGCTGGGATAATCATTTACCGTTGGTCGAGTTTTCGTACAACAACAGCTACCACACCAGTATTGGAGCCGCGCCATTTGAAGCTCTTTACGGACGCAAGTGTCGATCACCACTACGCTGGGCTGATGCAGGTGATAGGCAGCTTGTTGGTCCCGAAATAGTCCAAGAGACGACAGACAAGATTGCGCAGATTCGAAAACGCATCGAGGTGGCTCGCGACAGACAGAAAGCCTATGCAGATCCAAAGCGGAAACCTTTGGAATTTCAAGTTGGGGATATGGTTTTATTGAAGGTTTCACCCTGGAAGGGATTGGCACGCTTCGGAAAGCGTGGGAAGTTGAATCCGCGTTATGTTAGCCCTTTCAGAATCCTGCAAAGGATTGGGCTTGTTGCCTACAAGTTGGACCTACCTGCTGAACTAAATGGTGTTCACGATACATTCCATGTATCAAATTTGAGAAAGAGTCCAACAC
This sequence comes from Helianthus tuberosus, assembly GCA_030545235.1. Taxonomy (NCBI): domain Eukaryota; kingdom Viridiplantae; phylum Streptophyta; class Magnoliopsida; order Asterales; family Asteraceae; genus Helianthus; species Helianthus tuberosus. The sequence goes on from JARYGA010021149.1 coordinate 6,050, forward strand.
AAGAGACAGTGATCATTCCTGCTGACGAAGTTCATATCGACGACACGCTCCACTTCACTGAAGAACCTGTTGAGGTCACGGATTGGAAAATTAACAAAACGCGCAGGAGCAGTGTCAAACTCGTCAAAGTTCGATGGAATGCAAGGCATGGACTTGAATTCATGAGGGAACGTGAGGACCGTATGAAGGAGAAATACCCCCATTTATTCCCCAAGACCCCTGCAACTAGAAGCAGAGCCTAAAATTTCGGGACGAAATTTCTTTAACGGGGGGAGAATGTGACAACCCTCACCAAACCAGGTATCCGTACGAATTAATTAATATTTAATTAATGCTTAATTACTGTGCTTGCTCACAACTGTGGTTAAACTGCTTCTTGATTTCTGATACATGCATACTCATGCATCACATTTTATACTGTCACTCTATTATTTACACACAAACATTAGTGACAACCTTGATGCACAAAAGCACAGTGAGCACACTATACGGAATACCCAGTAAACATGCTGACAATGCCAGCACTAGACAGACATTGTCTCTAAGGCCAGTATGAGCCGGGAATAGATTACTACACTAGTAAAGAGTGTAGGGAGGTGAGGATTGTAGAACTGCGTCACTAGGTGATAGTTATAGTGACCGGATGTGCCTAAAACATGTGTTAAGTATAAAATTCTGCACTTTATTACAAAAACTCAACATTTAAGTTAACTAGTAAAGTGCAAAAACATGGGAAAATAATACTAGACACTTTCCAAAGTGTCGGGAATTCATGGTGTCACTAAAAATAATATTAAAGACACTTTAAATGCTTATTTAGCACTTTAACGGATTGATATCCAACCGAACAACCGGACTCTACCCGGAACATAAAAATTTTGTCAATGACATTATTTATCCTTTTCTGAGCCAGTTAGGGTCCCCGAACACCCTAACACCCGTTATATTTCATAACACACTAATAACCTATTTTAATCTCTAACTAAACTAACTAGTACATAACCATGTCATTGAAATCAAACCATAACCCCCCCCCCCCCCATGAACCGATCGGTTTCCCCAAGGGGACATACCCCACCTATTTTTATTATTTTATTCCATGATTGTCTAGAATCAAGCTTACATATTATACCATGGATAATTAAGATGGATGGTTTATAAATATAACCTAAGGATCACACTCCACTTACTTCAACACTCCAACAAAAATTTCTTTCTTCTCTTCCCCTCTTGTGTTCGGCCGAGAGTTCCCACCCACCCACCATCATCATCAAGTTTGGTTCTTGCTATATTACATACACACAAAGGTGAAAGGTGACATACGAGGAGACCCGGTGCTTCCGAAATCTCAAGGACCTCACTACGTTGCTTTTATCCACCTAGTTTTCGCTTTGATTCTTCCCTAGCCTTGAGCTAGTTGTAAGTGCTTCTAGACACTCTCTTGTTCATGTTTAAAGTGGTTAATAAGAGATTTAACGGATAAAAATCATGAACACTAAAGATCAAAACTAAAAGTCTTGTAAGAATGATAAACTAGTTGGTTAAAGAATAACTAGTGGTGTAAAACTTGTGAATCTTGTTTTGTTGTGATTATTTTATGTTGCTAGTGGCTAGTAGTGGAACGGATCGTCATCTAACGACGCTAGATCATGTTCATGGAACATGAACTAGCCATATGTTAAGTGTAAAAGTAGCAAGATGATGAACCCTTCCACACATGAACATGAACTTGTGTAAAAGTGATTTTTCTTGTAAAATAAAGTTTTAAACTAGTAGATCTAAAGATCTACAAGTGGTATTTTCGAAGAACCAAGTGTAAGATGCAAACCTTGTTTAAAAACCGGATCTTTCATGAACTAAAAGCATTTTTGTGAAAAAACAAGTGTGTAAACACTTGTGTGACAAAAGGATTTAACAAAGGAATAATTTCGTAATTTTTGGACTAGAAGTTGTAAAGTTACATCTTCTTTAAAAATAAAGTTTTTTTTTTCGAGAAACCGATTCATTTTTTTTAAAATAGAAAGATCTACTAAAAATGTTGGAAGGTTACTACACAATGTTATACGACTTACAAGTTCATGTGTTTGCGATCTATACTTATTTTTGACTAGTTGATGTTTGAATATTGAATATTGATGTTTGGAAAAGTTGTTGGTTGAATTTTTAAAAGAAAATGATACGCTCGTAAGCGTGGCCACCTCCAGTTACAGAGAAAACTCTGGCGAAATTTTTCCAGAAATATAACACTTGGAAAATATTTTTGGTGACAAGTGTTTATGAATATATTTTTGACTAGTTTTCCAAACAAACTTCGCCATGATTTTTATTACAAAATAACCAAGTGTCGGAGGTGGATTTTCGTAAGTAAAACTTGTTATATATATATATATATATATATATATATATAGAATATATATATATTCCATAGCAAAACGCTTGTGTGATTTTATGATTATTTTGTGAACTACACATATATTATTTTTAAGGTAAAGATAATATAACTCGTATACACTAAAAAGTAACGACTCCAAAATAATACCAACGCCTTCACAAATAAATATCTAAGTTACACCGGTATTATTATTACCACCCGAACTTTAAATGTAACCTATGTATTTTTGGAAAAATACTCTTGAATGTATATTTTGATAAAAGTATTATTTTGGAAATCGTATGGAATAAAATATAATATTTTTGGGAAAAATATGTATATTTTGGAGTTAAAATATTCTAGACAAATGAATAAAAATATATTTTATTAAGTGAGACTTAATAATATATTTTTGGATTTATAAAAACGCACATGTATTAAAACCCCCATCCTTGGGAAGGAAGATAATTAGTGAATAATTAAGAAGTGAAAATACGAAATAGTTACCTAACTATTTCCCAAAAACTTAAACCTTAAGCCAAGGCACGACCGTCCGTCTAATAGAAGTTAGTACGTGTAGGTCGTCACGCAGCAGGTTGATTGGGAGATACTATTTCGAGACGCACTTCTGTGAGTTCATGTCCCCCTTTTCTCTTAACTGTTTTCAGTTTTATACTTCGGGGGTGAAATACATGTTACTATGATTACGAATACTTTTTACATGGTATGGTTAGCGTAAGGAGGGTTACTACTTAGATCATGTGAGTGAGTTGGCTGAAACTGGAGGCCATTAATCCTCATTGTAGGACCGAGGGTCAGTAGCGGTAGATCTATCTGGGTGTAGCGAGCCCAACTCCAGGCCCAATAGAACGGACCTCGGGGTGACTTTGTACCCGACGCAAAAATCTGCTAGGTTTGAGTCTTCCTACTGCACTTCACACATATCAATGGCCTTGCAAACCATTGGTGATCTCTTTATTTCCTTATTTGCTACATACCAGGGATTTTATACTTACAAAGGTTTTTACATACTCACCTTCACATGAACTCGCTCAACTTTATGTTGATTTTTCAACTTACATGTATTTCAGGAAATTAATGGATCTGGCTAAGTATGCAAGGGTATTAAGCTGCGTAGGAGAAGTGATGTCATCCGAGTTTAAGGGTTGTGACTTTTGCCTGGACGAGTCACAAGTCCTAAACTGTGTCTATTTCATGTTTTGTGGTTGTGTCTTATGAACAAGATTTTTATTATGTTTTGTTGTAAACTCGTTGCATGTGTCAACTCTAAAACAATGTTGTCGTATTTTACTTTTAAAACTTGAAGTAATGGATGATCATCATGGTTTTACTTTCATATAGCTTTGTTGTGATTAAGCTATGGTATTAAGAAGTCACACCAAATAAACCCATGCTTCCGCAAAGCCAGGGTGTGACAAAAGGCATTGCTTCTCTGGCAAAATTCTTGATTGCCACCTTAAAAATTTGGTTAAGCTATTTGATACAAGATCTCGTTTAAATAAAGATGATGTTTATTAATTGTTATACGTGGAACTCAACTAAATTTTTAGGAACATTATACTAAACGCGATTGTCATGCAAAGTAGTGATTTAAAAGTGTTATCATTATGTGACAATATTATATGTGAAGTTTTTGTGTATGATACTACAGTCTGCAGATGCTATAATAGTATTAAAGAATAAATAATATGATGAATAATTACTTACAAAATGTTCATAAAGTTATTTAATATTTAAATGAATAATTAGTTACAGAATGTTTATAAATGAATAATAGTTGAATATCTAAAATAAAATTTAAAGGGATTAAAGAAGAACATAAGAAAATACAAGGATGGAATTTAAAAAATTATAAATATGATATTTTTGGAAATAGAGGTATAAACAGTAAAAATGGAGGTGCAACGAAGAATGGAAGTTGGTGGTCAAATTGAAACATCTATTCAAGATTCAATGAGTCGTGCTTTCCCTTTTCTAGTAAGACGTGGCGGCGGTGGCAACAACGGCTTAACGTATACAGAGAGGTTCAATTAAAAACACCAAAAAGTGACGTACACATCAATATCATCAAAAATTTCAGAACATGTTTGCAAGATCTGGACCCTCGATTGTCTGTGTTGATTTGATCCATAAGTAACATATGACTCGATCTGAATGAATCTTGTTTTTGCTATGGAAACCATTTTTGGATTCTTTGAATGTTTGTGCAATTTTCATCTTTGCGTAAGTTTGGTGTATCACATTTTGGTTGGATACTATCAAAAGAAAGTCAGTTTATTGTCATTGTAAGAAATACCATTATAGCCACTAAAATCATGCATACTTGGATATTGAGATGTGGTAAATGCTGCTACTTGGATGATTAGGCACCTTGAGTTTGGGTGTAAAAGGTCGTCAAAAGTTTTAGTTAGGAGTCCAGTTAGGTTGGGTACAATGGATCTCTAAAAGCCAAGCCTGAGCTTAGACAAACTTGAACTCAGCTTCTTCTATAAAAAAGAGAGCTCGAGCTCGACTTGTTGAGTTTTATTTCTAAAGGCTTGGCTTGTGATTAAATTTTAAAGTTCGAGCTTGAATTGGGCTGACTTGTTTATATCTATAAATTATTTGGTTATTTTGGCTGTATAGATATAATAGGTTATTCCCCGTGAACTTCACCATTTAATTTATATATATATAACAAATGTAAAATAAAAAGACTACCTTAACTTCCCGTGCAACAAAAAATAATTTATATTAATCTAATTATGTCGTTAAATAAAATAAAAAGAAATGTTTTCAAACGTTATATTGTTTTATAATTGTTTTGTATTAACAGTTGTAGTTGAGATAAATTTTAACTTATTTAACAAAATTTGTTAAAAAACACATATTAAATAATGTTTATTGACATAGTAAAAATATTTAAAATTAAGTCATAACTATTTACTATGAATACGACACATTATAAAAGTTGGTTTGACTATTAATGTAAACCAATTTACATATTTGTATAAATAATGTTAAAAGTAAATATGACCAATAAACACATAACCCAAATTATAACAAACATTTTATTGTGTTCGAAAACATAATAAATCAATGAAAACATTCAAATGCACCATAATGTGAAACAAATAACACCATTTCTTAAAAGCACTTCATCAAAAATGAAATATAACAAAACACCACTTCTTCATCTTTAGAATCAAAGGTTTGCCAAGTCCATCAGCCTCTGCTTCACATTTTTCATCTCCAATACGGCGTTTTGTTGAAGAACAATTTAGTGAGGCGTCTACCTCATAGACTTCACGAAGGTTACGCTTAACTTCACCAGAGGATGATGATTTCTCATTACTTTGAATAACATTCGATATAGGCGTTGAATTGTCTCCAGTTTAACACACTTCATCCTACAGACAAATACATAAGCATAGCTTAAAAAAATGGTAATCAAAACGATATAATTGATGAAAGAGAAGTTAAAATTCGAATTTGAAATCATAATATACCAAGCAATTATGTATTTCAATTAAAAAGATTCTCCTACCATACAAAGTAAGAAATGCTTACTAAATTGAAAATTGAAAAATTATTCAATAAAAATAAGTTTCATATAATATAACATCTATGCTTTAAAATTAAAAGTTAGTAAAATAATAACTTGATTGGTCTTAATTTGCTCTGTAATTATATTATCGCCATTATTATATCTTTTATATTCGACAATACACAAATAAAGGTTGTTAAATTATGATGTTAATAAATGATCGTTACAAATTAAAAATAATGGAAACTGATTTAGAAATCTGCCATAAATAAACATATTTCAAATTTCAAAATTTCGAAAACATATATAACTGAATATTCAATAAAATGAGTTCTATATAATATAAAATCTATGTTTCAAAATTAAAAGTTAGTAAAATAATAACTTGGTTGGTCTTAAATGTGCTAATTTAGGAAGTTAATAAATGATAATTGCAAATTAAAAAATGATTGAAATTGATTTAGAAATATGCCATTAATAAACATATTTCAAATTTCAAAATTTCAAAAAATATAACTGATATTTAATATTATGAGTTTCATATAATACAACATCTATGCTTTAAAAATAAAAGTTAGTTGATTGATCTTAATTTGCTCGATAATTATATTACCACCATAACAAACTGTTTAAAAAGTTAATAAATGATAATTACAAATTAAAGAATGATTGAACTTGATTTAGATATCTGCCATAAATAAACATATTTCAAAATTCAAAATTTAAAATTGAAAATTGAAAATTGAAAATTGAAAATTGAAAATTTTAAAAATATACATAACTGAATATTCAATAGCATTCAATTCCAGATAATATAACACATATGCTTTAAAATTAAAAGTTAGTAAAATAATAACTTGATTGGTCTTAATTTGCTCTATAATTATATTACCACCATAACAAAATCTTTTATATTCGACAATAAACAAATAAAATAAGTTTAAATTATAAGGTTGTTAAATTAGGAAGTTAATAAATTATAATTACAAATTATAGAATAATGAAAAATGATTTAGAAATCAGCCATAAATAAACATATTTGAAAATTTCAAAAATATACATAACCGAATATGATAATTATTTAGACAATGCAATAAATATAGTAAAAAACAAAAGAGAACTATTAACATTTACTCAGTATAACTCGTTAAACATGTAAAAATAACAAAATTTGTTTTATAAAATTTCAAATATTTTTGAATCTATCTAAATATAACATAAGAACATTGAAAACAAAAATTAATTGAAAATCTAAAACCTAAAACATCTCATTAGTTAGAAATTCTATTTATTTACATATAGTTATCATATATTTAGGGAATTTGGATCAACTCATCATAAGGCACATTATCTCCACATAGGTTGACTGCAAAATCCCTTGTTATGTCTGTGAAAGAAAATACTATAAAGTCAGATTATACATATTATAAAAATAATCAAGCTTAATAAAAGTAAATATATAAAAAGAATAAGGTAACATACAAAGTAGAACGATTCCGGATTATCGATAAATTTAAAGAAACTGGGATTCATTTTCTTTGGATTCATATTTGTAGAAAATCTGTAATCACAATTAAAAAAGGCATTATATAACAACAACAACAACAACAACAACAACAACGTTGTTGCTGCTGCTGTTGCTACTGGTGTTGTTGTTGTTGTTGTTGTTGTTGTTGTTGTTGTTGTTGTTGTTGTTGTTGTTGTTGTAGTTGTTGTTGTTGTTGTTGTTGTTGTTGTTGCAGCAACCATAATGTCACACCCGCTCATAGCGGAAGCGCGAGGTGTGATCTGATCGGGTCTCATTTCATAACAATATAAGTGAACATACTAAATGAATAAAAACAAGCTCCAATGCCATTGTCATAATCGTTTCAAAAGATCGTAACATAAGTTAAATGTATTGGTTACAAACCATCAAATGAAAATAAGTTGTCATTGTTTTATACATCAAAATGTAAGTCTTAAAATGTCAAGGCTTTGACCACTATATCACCGCAAAGAGGCGGTATATAACGGGCAAGCCCTTCAAATGGTGGCATGGAGTCTTGATACTTGCTTTCCTTGACTGAAATGTCTGCATGGTCCACTAATTTCCTGAAATACATGTTAAGTTTGAAAACATCAACAAAAGTTGGCGAGTTCATGCAGTTTATTTGTATGAGATGTATCTGTAAAATGTGAGTTGTATAAAATGTATCCATAAAATGTGAGTTGTATAAACTGTATCCATAAAATGTGAGTTGTATCAGATGTATCTGTATGTAATGATGTAGTATGTAAAGCGTCAATGAAATCGTTGATCATTAATGTTTCACGAGGACATTAATATGTGTGACGAATTAGGAAGCAATCCAAACCTAGACGATTTCGTGTCGACTACTATCGACTGGGATACAAACGCACTCTTCTGTATGGGTCCACGACCAAGAGTGGGGCTCGCCAATACCCATTAGATCTAACCCTCTGTACCTAGGTCTAAATTGGATTAATGGTGCTTAGATGTATGACTCTAATCGCACATGATCTAAGGTGTTTCATTCCATGACTTAACATACAATTGAACATGCATTTTCCCCGATAGTTGTAAAGTTGTAAAGCATTTAAAATGAATAGGGAACATGAACTCACAGAATCACGTCCGTGAATAGAAGTAACTATGATCTCACGTGCGGTCGTCCTGAATAGTGTTGCGACCTACAAATGTTCTTATATTTGTTAGACACTTCGGTCTTTATAAATGACTTGAGTACAAGTCTTGTGTCTTGAATGTGTGTAAGACTTGTATGTCTTTATTTTTCGTTGAACTGTGTATTAGATGTATGATTTGTTAAACTGTTATATATATATATATATATATATATATATATATATATATATAGGGTAAGGTTCATGCGAGAACCACCCTTATTGCGAGAACCGCGAGAACCAATGTGAACACAAAATAAAATCTAAAAAAAATCAAAAAAGCACTCAAAATTTTTTTTTTTTTTTAATATTTTTTAATAAAAAATCGCTATATTTCGTTACCATAAAAAAAAATAAAAAAATAAAAACTTTTTTTTTCGAGTAACAGTTATCCATGCACATGTGCATATGTATCATTACTTCAACAAATTCGGTAATACGTTATCAGGAATAGACAATTGCACTTTAATTTACAATACCATTAGTAATACACTACTTTTTACATTACCAATATTCAAAATGCACATGTGCATAATTAGGTATAACCATGATATAACGTGTTTTGGTATAAAAAGTTTGTGATTTTGAATGGAGAAGTAGGCCCATATACATGTTTTTTGGTTAGTTATATCTAGTGGTTGATGGTTTGGTTATAGTTGTCAATTTTTTTATGTAATATGTTGATTGGATGGTATAAATGGTGTTTACATACATGTAATAAAGTAAAAATATTGTTAATGGTATTGTATTATGGATGGTAGGAGTTAATGGTATTGTATTATGGATGGTAGGAGGTAATGGTATTGTATTATGGATGGTAGGTGGTAATGGTAGTGTATTATGGATGGTATGATAGATGAAAGGGAAAGTGTATTCAAAGTGGTGTATCAAAACACCTTATTTCATGTTGATACATATAAATGCACATGTGCATTTCTAATATTGGCAATGTAAAAAGTAGTGTATTACATATGGTAGTGTAAATGAAAGTGCAATTGTCTAATATATGTAATGAATTACGGAATTTGTCAAAGAAATGACAAAAATGCACATGTGCATGCTTGTGTATTATGGATGGAATGATAGATGAAAGAGAAAAGTAGTGTACCAAAACACCTTATTTCCTGTTGATACATATAGATGCACATGTGCATTTCTAACATTGTTAACGTAAAAAGTAGTGTATTACACGTGGTAGTGTAAATGAAAGTGCAATTGACTATTATTTGTAATGAATTACGGAATTTGACAAAGAAACCATACATATGCACATGTGCATGGATAACTGTTACTCGAATTTTTTTTTTTTTTTTTGAAAATTTTTTTTATTTTTTTTATTAACAAAATATTGCGATTTTTTCAAAAAAAATAGAAAAAAAATAAAAAAAAAAAATTTTGGGCGTTTTTTAGATTTTTTTAGGAATTACTGTTTGTGTTCACACTGGTTCTCGCGGTTCTCGCAATAAAGGGTGGTTCCTAACGGATCTTTGTCCTATATATATATATATATATATATATATATATATATGTAATCTTGTATCTTGTGAGTTGTATCATCGGGTCTTGTCCTCTTGATTTCATGTCTTATATGAATAAATTGTATAATTGTATTTTCATCAATTATATGTCATTGGGCCGAGCCCATGTCTTAATGTTATTGGGCCATAATATTATTGGGTCTAAATATTATTGGGCCCAAATGTTATTGGGCCTTAGCCCATATGTTTTGACATTGGGCTTAGCCCATGTATTCATGTTATTGGGATTAATGTTATTGGGCCTTAGCCCATATGTTTTGACATTGGGCTTAGCCCATGTATTCATGTTATTGGGCTTAGCCTAAGTATTTTGATAAGCCCATTTATAAAAATAAGCCCATTTGTAAGTATAAGCCCGTTTATAAAAATAAGCCCATTTGTAATTATAAGCCCATTTATAAAACATCTTTCATTTTATAAAATCACCATACGCGGAGTTTTTAGTTAAATAGAAGACATATAAGTTTTTATAAGTTTCTAAAATTTCGACTTTTGTTAACGGTAATATATATATGTATCCGCATCGAAAGATCGCCTAAGCGTCGTAGTAACTCCTCGGAATGGCGATATGTTTATAGATTCGACTGTCGTCCATTTTGACCATGAGCTGTGTCCGAAGGCTCGGAATGTCCGTAAGTTGTTTTTAAGGCGTATTTACATGTAGTCTTGTAAGACTTTAGTCGAAATGTACATTGTGTTTCTTTGTACCATTGTATTCAAGTTCCTAGTTATCATACTTATAACTAATACAAACAAATAACACATAGCACATAAGTTGTTAAGTTAACTAAATATATATTTTCTCAAACATATATATTTATATCAAACTTTGCTTTTATAAAAACTATTCTTTAAAATCTTTTTAATCTAATAAAGATTTTGTCAAAAATAATAGTTTTTATAACTTATGATTTTTAAGAAAAATGGCCATATTTCCTTTGAAATATATGCTTTGCCATGTTTATATAAAACATATCTTTTTCTTATAAAAATCACCAATAATCTTCTCATATTTTTCTTAATAAAAACATATGAGATTAATATCAAAATCTTAACAAGATGAAATCAATAACAAGTAGGGTTTTGGTATGATCATAACATAAGTTAACTAGTTCAAAATCCATGCTTTACTTCTAGTTTTAACAAACTTTTTTATAAAAACCCATCTTGTATGTTTCTTTTTATAACTTTGTAAAAGTATTATTTTTAGTGAAAAACCTTATATACTTTAACAAAATCAAAGATTATGATCATCCCTCTAAACATTTATGTTTAATAAAACCCTTAAACATTTTCATGTACACTTGTTAGATTATGCTTTTAAACATCATCTAACAAGTTATTTGTATGCTAATCATCAAAACTAGATCAAATATGCAAGTAATCATCTTTAAATCACAACATAAACACACTTTTATATCATGATTATTATTTTGCTTCTTTGTATTTTCATATTATTTTGTATGATTATTTAGTTTATTACATGTTCTTTAAACAAATAATGCATAAATAAGTATGAAAAAGAGATTTTAGAAGCTTACTTCTAGCACTAATGGCTAGGGATGATCTTGATGATGATTAAAGAAAAGAAAAAGTGTGGATCTTGGTGTTTGGAAGCTATGGAATGGATGGAATGGCTTGCTTCTTCTTGTTGTTTATTTAGATCACCTTAAGTAACTTCAAGCTCCATTTTGATCATCAAAAAGTGTTAAAATGGTGAATGATTTTGGTGGGTGTTCTTGGCTAGGATATGAAGGTTGAGAGTTTTCTTAACTAGGTGAAAGTAAAGGTGAAAATGAGATGAATGTGGTTAGTGATTATGGTAAGTAGTTGTTATAAGTCTTCACTAACTTCACCACTAGGCCCACTTGCTTCACCAACTTGCATCAAGGGTAACTAGCAAGACTTGTAACAAAGAGCACTAGTGTTTCCCCTAGGGTGACGAACTAGTGCGTAGAAACGTTCTCGTAGCCGCGTAGAATGTTCCTCCAGTTCTACGGGAGCTAGTCGGTAAGGCACATGAGCCATCGGTGCTGCTCCGGGAGCTGGCTCGATTTGGAATTTGACCTGACGGTGAGGAGGGAGTCCAGGTAGTTCCTCAGGAATTACCTCGAGGTAGTTGCGTACAATTGGGAAGTCTTCGATCCTCTTTTCCTTTTCCTGTGTGTTGGTGACAAGTGCTAAGATAGCGGTGTGCCCCTTCCATAAACACTTCTGGGCTTTTAAGAATGAAATGATGCCTGTGACTTCTCCGCCTTTGTCACCTTGAACGATAAGGGGTTTGCCGGATCGACGGGGAATACGAACCATTTTCTCTTGACAGAGAATTTCAGCCCGAAGTTTGGATAACCAATCCATAACAATGACGACGTCGAAGCTTCCGAGAGCGATGGGGAAGAGGTCGACAGAAAAGGTCTGACCCGACAAAGTGAGTTTGCAGTTTCTGACAATGTGTGAGGCCTCGATGTTTCTACCATTAGCTAGCTCGACGATATGCTTAGAACTTAATAACGTAGACGTACGCTTAAGCTTTTTACTAATACATAGGAATACATAACTAGCATCTGCTCCAGAATCAAATAAAATGGAAACATAACGATCATCGAGTAGAAACTTACCCGCTACGACATTGGGGTCATTCCTCACTTCTCCAGCTCCAATCACAAAAGCTCTTCCTCCTGCACCATTTCCAGCATTGTTGGTACTGTTGTTGTTATCCCCCGCACCCTGGTTGTTATTCTGGTTTAACTGGGGACAATTCTTCTTAATGTGCCCCTCGGCTCCGCACTGGAAACAACCCTTGATGTTCCCATGATGCTGCTGCTGCTGCGGTTGGTTCTGCCTTGCGGGATGAGGGCTCCTACAATCCTTGGCCTCATGCCCCATCTTGTTGCATCGCTGACACTTGTTCTTCGCACAGGGCCCGTTGTGATGTCGGCCACACTTGTTACACTTGGGTAGTTTTCTTTGGTAACCACCCGTTCGCGGGTCAGGGCCCTCGCTCCCAACGACCCTCCTTTGTTGAGCTTGAGGTGGCATAGTGCTGGGACTCCCACTTTGGTAGTCATTCCACTTGCGTTTGCTGAAGTCAAAAGCATTAGCTGTAGCAGTTAAACGCCTGGGCAACCTACCCTCTTCCACCGCTTGGTTTGTGAAATGGTGTGCTAGACGGATGACTTGCTGGATTGTAGGGGGTTTGGTCGCAATCACTGAACCCTGGATTTCTGGGACTAAGCCCCTAAGGTAGAGTGCGATTCGCTTGTAGGGAGGCTGCGATAAGTTAGGACATAAAGCAGCCAAGTCATTGGACCCTTTCGTGTACGCTTTGATCTCCGAGCTAACCATCTTTAACCCATAGTATTCCATTTCCAGCTTCTGCATGTCATCCTTGCGACAGAATTATTCTCTGATTAGATCCTTGAAATCATCCCAGGGGGTGGCATTTGCATCTGCCAATCCGAGCATCTGGACCTGTGCATTCCACCACGAAAATGCTTTTCCTTGAAACGTGCTAGTGGCGTACTCTACTCGTTTGCTACATGGGCTTTCACCTTCTTCGAACGCAGACTCGATCCTCCTGAACCAATGTAAAAGACCTACTGCTCCTTCTGTGCCATCGAAGGGGTGTGGTTTGCATTCCAAGAACGCCCTGAGGGTGCCAACTCGGGGTTGGGTGTATGTGGATGGTCCTTCCGGGTTGGTTGCCAAGGCTTCAGCGACCCGAGCGTCTATCAGGGCCGCCAGCTGGTCCCTTGTCAGGGTTATGCTGTCTCCATCGAGGCCGGTCATTATCTTGATGTTCAGAAGACACAGAGTGAGAAAAGACGTCGTAGTGAAACAAGAATGTGGGGGAGGATTGTGTATACATCTAGCTAGGCACACTAATATGTATATTAGTACATAAGCACTTAAACAAACAGCAAGTAAACATAAGTGAGAACTATGAGGTCTAATGCGTTGAGTCTTGCACTTGGAGTGTAGTGTCGTCACGAGTCACGGGTTATAGTCTGGTTTTTCTCAAAAAGACTTCCTTTTAAAAACCAAGTTCACTATAACCAATGGCTCTGATACCAATCTGTCACACCCCCAAAATCCACATGCGGAGTACCACCGCTTGGAGGCGTGACTGACCAGGATCCAGCCACCAATTATACTGAGCATTGGTCAATAGTAAAAATGTTCACCAACCACCGTAGTTAGTAAACATCATAGTTCGAAGTTTTAAAAGTTTAAGTTCAAATAACAGTTTAAGTAAACAGCGGAAGCATAATCCAAACAGTTTCAAAACAAAGTTCATAGTTCAAGGTTATTTAAAACCCAACACATGGGTTAGACGACCACTACACATTCCCAAGCTGCAAGCTCCTGAGTCACTGGGTACCTGCAAAGCATGCAGTAGGGTATCAACAAAAATGTTGGCGAGTTCACGAGTTGTCCAGTTTTTAATTACCAAAAACTTGTTTCACCAGTTAATTTATCCGTTTATACATGCCATGGGGAGCTACCCCATAAGTAAGCGACTAAACTGTTTTACAATACCGAATACTTACTTAACCGTACGTTTCCGCAGTGCCCCGTTTGTCAATGTTCTATCATCATTGACGGTTTGCCAGAGTACATTAGTTCACTCCCGTTCCCAGTAACAAGGGTCGGTGTGAGGCTGGTTACACCTAAATAGCGCTATCAACTAATAACCCGTTCGCCAGGCCCCGGCGACTAATCGGTATTAAATGGTAGGGACTTGAGTGATAGAGTTTCGTTTAGTGTTGCTCGTTGCATTCCGTATAAACAGTAATTAACTAAGAGTCCCATTTAAGGGGGAGAAAGTAGGTTTGTATCCCTTACGAGGGGATAGCGTTGTTTAAGTTTCCGTTTCCCAAACCACCGGGAACGCATGCTTTATTAGTTGTGAACTCACCTTGGGTTGCTCGGCAGTTTAGTTTACTTGGTCAAGTATGCTGGTCACCACGTCCTAATATGGTTACCAGTATTGGTCAGGCTCAGATACAACTAAGTCACGTAAATTCTACACATAACTAACACATTGTATGCATATAATTATCCATTAAGTCATTGGGCCTGTCTAAATTCTTTAACAGCAACAGTTAACACATATTCAACAGTAGCAAGCATGAACAGTTAATACACTTGGGCCCAATAACGAAAACAAACAGCCCAGTCGAGACCAGGTGGTCTCGACTCGAGAACAGGCAGTCTCGAGTCGCAACCAGGAGGTCTCGAGTCATGGACTTCTGGTCTCGAGTAGTGTTGGCATGAGTCGTAACCTCAGAGGCCTCGAATCCAGTCTCGAGTCGAGATCATGGGGTCTCGAGTCGAGGCCTTGATGGTCTTGAGTCCCTGAAGTCTGTCTTGAGTTGTCACTATGTGGTCTCGAGTCGCAATCACCGCGGTCTCGAGTTGTAGTTCGATGGTCTCGAGTCGAGACCAGGGGTCTCGACTCCCATCACCTGCTGATTCTAGAACATCTGCATACATTGTACTATCCAATAGAATTCCCATTTCATGATTCTATGTACTTATCCAATGAAATTGCACAAATATGTTTTGTTGTCTAATCCTATTTCAAAACAGATCAAAGCATGGCATTTCAAATATTTTCAATATCCTTCAAACAGTTCATCATACCAAACATGAATATTTAAATCCTAACTCTAGCATGCATTTTTACCCAAAACAGGAACATGTATACATATAATCTATATGTCATGACAACCTTGGATATCATTATCAAAACAACATTTGTCCTATAACTTCTAGCATAAATCGAATGACCATAAGCATCCCATACATTCATCATTCAAATATCTTAGCAATTCATTATCATACAAGAGTTCACATATGTCATCCATCATTTAATCATTCAAAGCAAGTCACATCATTCTACACAAAAACACCTAATCATTCAAAGCAAGTCACATCATTATACACAAAAACACCTAATCATTCAAAGCAAGTCACATCATTATACACAAAAACACCTAGTGAATATCTAAAACACTAAGCGGTTGATAAAGAGTGTGTGAAGGCGAGTAGGTTTGTTGTCCGATAGTCTCCGAGTGAAGAACACAAGCTAATCCGAGAGCTTGGTTTGCTACCCTTGATCCGAGACAAGAGGAGAGGGTGGTGTTGCTAGGGTTTGAGTGAGAGAGAGAGTGTGGATGAAATGAGGGAGAGTGTAAAGGAGAGTGTGTGAGGGTTTTAGGTTTATATGTAGAAGGTGGTGCACCCTAAGTGGGTTTCCGAGTGGGCTAAGGGAGGTTGCGGCCCATCCGGACCACCTGTCACTGTTTACTCGAGACCAAGTGGTCTCGAGTCGGGTCCTCGTGTTGTTGGGCTGGGTAGGTAGGTTGGCAGTCCATAGTGTGCAAGGGAGGGGTCTCGGCTCGGCTCACTAATATACAAACTACATATTCATCACTATACATTTTACGTACACATTATCGACACATAGCACATTAAGATAAATCACAAACTTTCATATAATAATATGTACACGCAATACTAGAACAAGAAGGTTGCTCGGGAAAGTCCAGAGTGTCACATACCCTTGCCTTGTGAATTTGTTTCATGACTTTCCTTGTTAAAAAGTGTTAGGATTATTGAGGAAATTGTTTAGGAAAGTTATATGTATAAGTGTTTAAGTGTTTAAAGGGTGTTAAATGACCATTACTAGACCATAATGATCCAATTAACACTAGATGGTCACTAAAAAAAAGATTTGATATTGTTCGGATATTCGTTTCGAATTGTTTCGGTTAGACGTTATTTGAACGCTAAGTTGTGTAACTTGTGTGAATTGATGTAGTTATTGGTTCAGATGATACCCTAAGGTATCCTCATATGAATTCTATGTTAAATAGCACTTTTACATGTTGCAAAAATATTAAATGGCTGATTTCTGCAGAATTTCTGCGAAAAAGTGTTGAAATCGTCGCTTTTAGTGCTTTTCGGGCGATTTTTAGTGTTATCGAACTGCGGGAAGGTTTTAAATCAAACCCTTGCATTCCTAGTTAGGGTTTAATGTATATTAGATGTTGGACTTTCGTCTGAGTCCTAAAGATGTCATTTAGATGGTTTCTGCGGATCCTGCGTTTTCGTCGGAATACTAGTTTACTAGGTGTTTTTCTAGTAGTTTCGATGCATTGTTTAAACTGTTTCAAATGTACTTAAAAAAATGGATCATATGCATCATAAGTAAGTATTCCATGAGTATTCTAAGTGTATGTCAAGAAATATGCAGTTCGGATGTTCAAAACGCATAAAAATGTAGCTAAAAAATGAGTACTTTAAGTGTAAGAAAGTTACCGAAAAGTGGCAGTTGTCACATTCTCCCCCTGTTATTGAGAATTTTTTCCCGAAATTCAAGCTGAGTCATCCTTTGCAGGAGTATTCTCGAACAGCTGGGGGTATTTTGGTTTTGATTTGATCTTCACGTTCCCAAGTATATTCGGGTCTGTGTCGAGAGTTCCAACGAATTTTTACTAATATGTTACGACTCCTTCGTGTTTTCTGGACCTTCCAGTCCATGACCTTAACAGGTGCTTTGTGAATTGGAGTTCATCATCAATGTGAATCTCATCCTCCGGGATGATAACTGTCTCTTGCGTTGGACTCTTTTTGAGATTCGACACATAAAATGTGTCGTGCACACTGCTCAGTTCGTCTGGTAACTTCAACCTGTAGGCAACGGTGCCAACTTTTCTAAGATTTCAAATTGTCCTACATAACGAGGGTTAAGCTTTCCACGCTTACCGAACCTCGCTACGCCCTTCCAAGGCGATACTTTAAATAAGACTTTGTCTCCGACCTTGAAAGATAATGGCTTCCATCTCTTTTCTGTGTAGCTCTTTTGTCGATCGCGAGCCGCCTTGATACGGTCTCTGATCTGAAAGATTTTATCCGTAGTCTCTTGGACTAACTCCGGACCGATGAGTTGTTTATCGCCCGCTTCCGCCTAACATAGCGGAGAGCGACACTTTCGACCATAGAGAGCTTCGAACGGTGCAACTTGTATACTTGTGTGGTAGCTGTTGTTGTCGGAAAACTCAACCAATGATAAGTGAGTATCCCAGTTGCCGCCCAAATCCATAACACACGCACGAAGCATATCTTCGAGTGTTTGGATTGTCCATTCGCTCTGGCCGTCAGTTTGTGGATGAATGGTCGTGCTTAGATTTAAGTGAGATCTAAAGGCCTCTTGAAATGACTTCCAACTTCTTGAAACAAAGCGACCGTCTCGGTCTGAAATGAATGAAATAGGCACTCCAAGACGAGCCACTATTTCTTCGAGATAGAGTTCTGCTAGTTTCTCTGTACTATCCTTCTCCCGAATCAGCAAGAAGTGTGCGGACTTTGTCAATCTATCGACAATTACTCATATCATGTCGTGGCCTCTTGAGGTCCTGGGTAACTTCGTAACGAAGTCCATCTCTAAACGGGAATCTCAGGTTGTTGCAGCAAACCCGAGGGTTTCTGGTATTCTTCCTTGACCTTCGCGCAGGTCAAGCATTTCCCAACATAGGTAGCGATATTCTTTTTGAGGTTAGGCCACCAATAGTACTCCTTCGAGTCTTGGTACATCTTATCTGATCCAGGATGGATCAAGTGCTTTGACCTATGAGCTTCCACAAAAATAAGATCTCGAAGGCCTCCAAAGAGTGGAACCCAGATTCTACCCACAAAGTATAAAGTTCCATCCTCTTTCGGCACTAACTGTTTTTCCATGCCTCGGAGTGACTCTGCTTTAAGATGTTCTTCTTTAAGTGCCTCTTGTTGTGCATCACGGATTCGTGTGGTATGATCTGTGTGAATCGTCATCTATAATGCTCGAACTCTTAAAGTTCTAACTCGTTCCTTGCGGCTCAAGGCGTCTGCTACAACGTTCGCCTTGCCCGGATGGTACTTTATTTCACAATCATAGTCGTTCAACAATTCAATCCAACGTCGTTGACGCATATTTAATTCCTTTTGATTGAATATGTGCTGAAGACTTTTATGATCCGTGAAAATAGTACACTGAGTACCATATAAGTAATGTCGCCATATTTTCAAAGCGAATACCACCGTACCTAACTCGAGGTCGTGAGTGGTATAGTTCTTTTCATGAACTTTTAGTTGACGTGATGCGTACGCGATAACTTTCTCCCGTTGCATAAGTACGCAACCCAATCCTTGATGCGAAGCTTCACAGTAAACTACGAAGTCATCGGTACCATCGGGTAGTGATAAGATTGGTGCATCGCACAACTTATCCTTGAGAAGTTGAAATGATTCTTCTTGTTTCCCAATTGGGTGAGGGAGGTTAGCGGTTGAGAAAATTTTAGAAAAATTCTCTATAAATCTCTGATAGTACCCTGCTAATCCCAAGAATTGTCGGACTTCAGTTGGAGTCTTGGACGCTTCCCAGTTCTTAATTGCTTCGATCTTCGAGGTGTCTACTTGAATGCCTTTCTCGTTCACTATCTGCCCGAGAAATTGTACTTCACGAATCCAAAACTCGCATTAGTGTCTCCTTCTTGAGTAGTTCTAAAATGGTTCTCAAATGTTGTTCATGCTCGTCTGCCGATCGTGAGTATATCAAAATGTCGTCAATGAACACTATGACGAATTTGTCGAAGTATGGATTGTACATGCGGTTCATTAAGTCCAAGAAGACCGCTGGTGCGTTCGTTAGACCAAAAGTGTGACAACCCTCGTAATTTCATGTATCCGTACGATTATTTAATGATAATTAAAGTGCTTGGTGATTGTGTGGAATTACTTAACAATTCCTGATTACTGTGTCATGCTTACATGTGCTTGTTAACCTACTAGTCGTGCACAGAAAATTGACTAAATGGTCCTGAATATTCTCCTATGTGTTAGGAATTAAAAGTGTTACAAAAATATATATATATATAAGACACTTTACGGAATAATTAAACACTTTAACGGAACAGTATCCGACCGAATAACCGGACATTACCCGGAACACCAAATATTTGTCAAACACATTATTTAATTATTTTTTTGGCTAGTCATGATCCCCGTATACCATAACACCCCCTAAATATCAACATACTAATATAAGGAAGTATTATACTTGGATTCTAACTAGTTCTTACCTACTAGTTGCAAAATGTTACAACAAGCCCCCCCCCCCCCCATAACCAAAATCAGTCACCATCGACCCACAAGATCACCAACATATCTTCAAGGATTCATCATATATTTTATTTGGATTATTGCTTGTAAGAATGAACAAAATATGTGATCATATCTATAAAAGCATGGCATGACGATCATCCTCATTACTTCTCATCATCACACTCTCACTCCTCACTCTCTCTCCCTCTCTCGGCTCCTCCCACATCCGCCAACATCACCACCACTAAACCACCACCATCTTCCATTTTACAAGTCTCATTCAAGTGTAGAAGAAGGGTTATAGGAGCTTGCATCTTGTGGAGCTTCAAAGGAGCCTTGTTCTTGCTTTTTCCATCATCTTTTCTCATCATCTTTTCACTAGATTCTACCCTAGCCTTGTGCTAGTAGTAAGTTCTTTGTTACACCCTTGTTCATCTTGTATCATGGTTAAAAGTTGTAGCAAAATGCTTATGTTAAACACTAAAGTAACAAGAACCAAGAAGATGAACATAAAGCTTTATTAAAGATGAAACATGATGTAATAATGATAGTACGAAGTTGTTTTGATATGTTGCGGATTATTTGCTGATTACTTGTTAATGTTAAATGTCGTTATTGATCGCTAAACATGTTAACGGAACCAATATAACTCGCTTTAGAATGTTAAAGGCTGAAAACAGGAGGCTGTTTAGTGATTACAGCCAACTTCAGTTGGCTGTAACAGGACTTTAATAAAACGAAAAATGTATTTTCTAAAGCCTATATTTATGTATTATGAAATACGGTTCTAATGGCACTGGAATCATAATTTTTGGACTTCGTTTGCTATTTTTAAAGGGTCGATTTGTAACAACAGCTAAAGCTGAGTTTTTACAGCAGTAAATAGGTGTTATATTTTTAGTCATAACTTGAAACATGAGTAGAACTAGGTCATGAAACTTGTAATGTAAATGACCACTGATGTATTTGTAATCCTCCCACTGGAATTTCGTAAATTGGACTTACGATGAATTTTAAATAAATTATTCCGTGGACTGCAGTCAGAAAAAGATAAATCTGAGTGCAGTCCGGAAAATGATTTTTTATAAAATATTGGTGATGAATTGGATCCTGAAATTTTTACACAATAATATTTGGATTGTTTAAGACATTCTGAAAAATTTGGGAATTTTTGGAATAAGTTAACTATTTTATTAAAATGCCCGAAAACAGCCCGGTTTTGAATATTAAAGTTGAAACAACATAAGTAGTAATTTGCGTGTCTAAATGTCGAGTATGTTATCTGAGGATGATCTAACATTTTATACGTCAATGAAAGTATTATTGTGCAATATCGTATGCTTGTTCTTGAGTAGCTATACGTGGAATGTTTATATGAGCGTGAACTATTGAAGTGAATGCATGTTATGTGGTAGATACGTGTAGGAACTTTGTGCTCTATTTGAAACCACTAAATGACTAACTGGTAATCGTATTAGGATGTGATTGACCGACCTTGACTGTTAGCTATATTTGAGAATCAAACCGAGCAACCGAGGTGAGTTCACACACTTTCTAAGGCATGGGATTCCCGGTGGTTGGGAATGGGTTAAAGAAATTAAAACGGGATCTACATATCCTCCTTGGGTAGGATATGTACGGCCATCCTCCATAGGTAGGATGCCAATAATAAATTTTGCGTATTCTCCTTGGGTAGAATACGTACGTTCGTCCTCCTTGGGTAGGACAACACCCTTAAAACTTACTAGACAAAACTCTATCATTAAGTCTCTCATTATATATCGACTTAATCGCCGAGGCCGATGGCGAGTGGGTCATTAGTTAATAGCGCTATTAGGTTTAACAAACCTCACACTGTGTCGTCCGAACGGGCGTGTACTAATGGACTATGGCAAACTGTCAGTGATGATAGACACTGATGTAGGGCACAACTATAGTTCGTAGTAGTCGATATCATACCGTCTAGTAGTTCACATGGGGAAGCCCCCCACTGATTATGGATATGGTTTGGGTAATAAAAGGAACTGGTTAAACATACTTTCAACTACGGGGTAACCCCCACGGCAATAAGCCAACGAAAGTCAAACCACATTTTCAGAAACAACTTAAAACTAATCAACCAACCGTGAACTCACTCAACTTTGTTGTTGACTCGTTGTTACATGCCTTACAGGTCGCTAGATGCTTATGGAGCTTGCACGAGGAGGTGGTCGTTGTGGGATATGGACTGTTATGTTTCGTGCTAAATATTTAAATCCTTATGAACTTATTAAACCTACGTTTTGAACTTTAAACTTATGAACTATGGAACTTATGTTTTGGACTTACGTTTTACGCTTCCGCTGTTAACTTAAAGTCAGTTACTTATCTTTAGGTCACCAATTGTATTGTGGTTGGCTTTATTAACTTAATTACGTTGTTCAACATGATTGGTGGCTCGATCCTGGTCATGTCACGCCTCCAAGCGGTGACGCTCCGCATGGTGGATTTTGGGGGTGTGACAGATTGGTATCAGAGCCATTGGTTATAGTGAACTTGGTTTTAAAAAGGGGAAAAGCTTTTTGATAAAACCAGACTATAACCTGTACAGTGCTCAACGATCCACGACGACGCTTCGCTCCACGTGCAAGACTCGACACAATAGGTGGTATGATATTTATGTTGTATTATCGGTTAGATAGTTCACACTATGCATTAATTACCATGATAATTGCAATTTGAACCTTGTGTGCTTACTCTCTACTATCGTCCCACACTTACGCACTTTCACGACACTTTTCTCACTTACGTTGCTTCGTTGCAAAGATCATGAGCGGACGCGGAGGACGTATCAACCTAACTCAAGCCCAACTGACGGCTTTGATCAACGAACGAGTTGCTGAGGCACTCGCAGCAAATCCAGCAGGAGGTCAACATGCTCAGCCTCCTGTGTGCACGTTCAAAACCTTCATGGATTGCCGACCCAGTACCTTCAGCGGCACAGAAGGAGCTGTAGGTCTTCTTCACTGGTTCGAGAAGCTCGAGTCTGTTTTTGAGATGTGTGAATGCCCCGAAGATCGTAGGGTGAAATATGCCACGGGAACACTCGAAGGTGTTGCGTTAACCTGGTGGAAAGCGCAGGTTCAACTACTAGGGCTGGCGGTCGCTAATGCCACCCCATGGAATGGTTTCAAAGAACTGATCAAAGAAGAATACTGTAGTCGTGACGACATCCACAAGCTAGAGGTGGAATTTTTCAACCTGAAGATGACGGGGTCTGAGATTGAGGCCTATACGAAGAGGTCAAACGAGCTGGCCATCTTGTGTCCTACTATGGTAGACCCTCCCATCAAACATATTGAGCTGTACCTCAAGGGTCTTGTACCAGAGATTCAGAGTCACGTAAACTCGGCTAATCTCGGTACCATACAGCAAATCATCAAGTTGGCCAATCGTCTCACCGATCAAGCAGTTGAACAAAACAAACTGCCCAAGTGTATTAGTGCTACTACTAGTGACGCTCCCAATGATAACAAGCGAAAATGGGATGGGAATTCCAGTAAGGGTTCTACTTCAGTTCAGTCTCAACAGCGAAAGACTGATGACTACCAGAGCCCTGGTCAGCAAGCTTCCGGTAATCAAGGACAGGGTGGATACCGAGGGAACCACCCCAAGTGCAATCGGTGCAACAAGCATCACAGCGGGCAGTGCAACAAGGGTCGTTGTCTGAGGTGTAACAAGTTTGGTCATGAAGCAAAGGATTGCAGGAGCACACGACCAGCAAATCAGAATCGCCAACAACAACAACAACAAGCTCCACAGAACCACCAGCAGCAGCAACAGCAGGGCAATAAAGGTTGCTTTCAGTGTGGCGCTGAAGGCCACCTTAAGAGGAACTGTCCTCAGCTGAACCAGAATCAGAACCACAACAACCAAGGAAACGGGAACCACAATGGGAACAACAATGGAGGAAACAATGGAGGCAACAACGGGGGTAACAATAATGGCAATGGTGCCAGGGGACGTGTGTTCGTGCTCGGTCAGGGTGATGCAAGGAACGATCCCAACGTTGTGATGGGTAAGTTTCTTCTGGATGACTTCTTTGTTACTGTTTTATTTGATTCGGGTGCCGATACTAGTTATGTGTCCTTAAAAGCTAGCCAAATGCTTAAGCGCACTCCAACACTTTTGAACACCAAACACACGGTAGAACTAGCAAACGGTAAAAGTCTTGAAGCCACACACGTAGTTAAAGGTTGTAACCTCGTCTTAGCTGGTCAGACTTTCTCTATCGATCTTATTCCTATCACACTTGGTAGTTTCGACGTCGTTATTGGGATGGATTGGCTATCTCATCATCAAGCGGAGATTATTTGCAAGGAGAAAATCGTCCGCATTCCTCGTTCTGGTGAAGAACCTCTCGTGATTCGTGGCGACAAGAGTGGTGCTGTTGTAGGCATTATCTCTTTCCTTAAGGCCCAGAAGTGTTTGCGAAAGGGCCACACTGCCATTCTAGCACTCGTTACTAACACATCAATGGAAGAGAAGAGAATTGAAGACATTCCTATTGTGCGCGATTTTCCTGAGGTATTTCCTGAGGAATTACCTGGTCTTCCGCCTCATCGACAAGTCGAATTTCAAATCGAGCTAGCTCCTGGAGCAGCACAAATAGCTCATGCACCTTATCGTCTAGCTCCGTCAGAACTTGAAGAACTGTCCACCCAATTACAAGAACTCTTGGAAAAGGGTTTTATACGTCCTAGCTCTTCGCCCTTGGGAGCTCCAGTCTTGTTTATGAAGAAGAAAGACGGTACTTTCAGAATGTGTATTGACTACCGCGAACTCAACAAGGTGACCGTGAAGAATCGTTATCCTCATCCACGCATTGATGACTTATTCGACCAGTTGCAAGGGTCGAGTTTCTATTCCAAGATTGACTTAAGGTCAGGTTACCATCAACTGAGAGTCCGAGACGAGGATATCTCTAAAACAGCATTCAGAACTCGTTATGGGCATTACGAGTTTCTGGTTATGCCTTTTGGATTGACGAATGCACCTGCGGTCTTCATGGATCTCATGAACCGAGTGTGCAAACCTTACCTGGATAAGTTCGTCATAGTTTTCATCGACGATATCCTGATCTATTCGAAGAGTCAGGAGGAACACGAGCAGCATCTACGACTTATGCTGGAACTTCTTCGAGCAGAGCAACTGATGTGTGCAAAATGCAACATATAAATTACATCAATTGTGGCATAAAACTAACCCTTTTTTAGTACTAATGTTGGAAAAAGTGTGCTTTTGTCTTCCTTTTGTATTTTCAGGATTAAATGAACTCAAATTAACAAAAGAGGCAAAAAGATATCAAAATCTAACATAAATACAAGAAAAGGAACAAGACGTGACATGCCCGACCCCACGACAGCATCTTCCCAAGCAAAACAAGAGGTCAGAAGACTGAACACGCCCCGTGCTCAGCCAGCACGGGGGCGTGCCCAAGTGTCAGCAGAAAAGACAAAGTGGGAGAAGCTTCTATTGCCCTCCACGGGGCCGTGCTCAGCGGACACGGGGCCGTGGTCAACTATAAGATTCGCACAATCCAGGCAAATCTTCATAGTACAAATATTCTTCTGCACACGGGCTCGTGCTCAGCGGACACGGGGGCGTGGTCAACTAATAAGACAAAGCTGCATTAAATGAAGAAAGAGAAGGATGTGGACACGGGGCCGTGCCCACTGGACACGGGGTCGTGCCCGAGCTTCTGTTCAGCCTATAAATAGGAGTGCTTGGCTCAAGCTCAAACCATCCCTTGGCACACCACCTCTCTCACACTTCACCCACCACCCACCACCACCATAACACCATCATCCACCACCATCATCCATTGTCCATCGTAGAGTGTGTAAGTCGTCTCGGGATCCAAGATTGATCGTAAGAGTTCTTGACAATCAAGGCCATGTTTGCCTAAGTCTCTTACATCACTTGGTGAAGACAAAGTGTCTAGTGTAATACTTTTTATTTCTAATCTTTTCGCACTTTTTACTTGGTTTTGTATTAATGACTTTAATAACTAGTTGTTTATGTTGAAGGTGATCTTTCCTTATCGTTTGTCCGTGGTGTCTTGGCATTATTTTACTGTCTATATAAAATAAAAGATTTTCACCATTCATATCTCCACGGTCTATATGGAGGTATGTTGGCTACCTGGTTGGGGGTTAAGGGAACGGTTTGGTAAAGGTCTTGCCATTGTTCAGCGTTTAGAGGTCCTGCAATGGACCTGGGTCAAATTTAGTAGGACCTCCTTCAATACTTAACGGTATTGGATGGTGGGGGTCCAAACTCTTTGATCCCCTCATAAGTTAACTACTATTAATACTATAACCCGGCTATTTAGGACTGTATCCCTGCTGACTCAGACTACTTAGTCGAGGGTAACGTCACCTCCAAAAGAGGGGCCTACCATAATTTGCATTAATAACTTAATTAATTATCTTCCAATAATCCACCCTTTTAGGATTGTATCCTTGCTTACTCAAACTACTGGGGTGAGGGTAACGTCACCTTCAAAAGAGGGGCCTACTACAATAACTAAGATAATCTCTTAAACAAGTGCAAAAGTGCGGAAATAATCAAAGGTTACACTAGATACGAGTCGGAACCAAGTGATTCATCTTGTCTATCTGTTTTTTTCTTTTTATTTTATTTTTCATCATTTTAGTTAGTTTTTATTTTTCTTAGTTAAAAACTTTTTTCTAAACCTTTTGATTTGATTAGACGTTGAGGATAAACCGGTACTAAAAGCTCTTGTGTCCTTGGACGACCTCGGTATCTTGCCAACACTATACTACGCTCACGATGGGTGCACTTGCCCATATGTGTGTTTAGTGTTAGTAAAATATCGTGTTTTATAAATTTAAAACTTGGCTAAAAATAAGTGTTAAAGGGGCTTAAAATATACACCTAATATATACAACACTTCACACGCATCAGCAACTATATGCTAAATTTTTGAAATGTGACTTCTGGCTTCGCGAAGTCCACTTTCTAGGCCATGTGGTAAACAAGGATGGGATTCATGTAGATCCATCCAAGGTTGATTCGATCAAGAACTGGCCTGCACCCCGTACACCAACAGAAATCCACCAATTCTTGGGTTTGGCAGGATATTACAGAAGATTTATCAAGGATTTCTCCAAGATTGCGCAAACTCTCACTTCACTGACTCAGAAGGGCGTCACCTATCGTTGGGGTGATACACAGGAATCCGCATTTCAGCATTTAAAAGACAGACTTTGCAGCGCGCCTATCCTCTCATTTCCTGAAGGCACATATGATTTTGTGGTTTATTGCGACGCTTCCATCCAAGGACTTGGTTGCGTGTTGATGCAACATGATAAGGTCATTGCCTACGCATCGCGCCAACTTAAAGTTCATGAGAGGAATTACACTACTCACGATCTGGAGCTGGGAGCAGTTGTCTTCGCACTTAAGATATGGAGACATTACCTGTAGGGTACCAAGTGCACCATTTACACCGATCACAGGAGTCTCGAGCATATCTTTAAGCAAAAGGAGTTGAACATGCGACAACGTCGATGGGTTGAACTCCTAAATGATTACGAATGTGCAATCAAGTATCATCCGGGCAAAGCCAATGGTGTGGCCGACGCCCTCAGCCGAAAGGATACTATACCTAAGCGTGTACGTGCATTACAGCTTACCATCCAATCTAACCTTCCCGCTCAGATTCGCGATGCTCAGGTTGAAGCATTGAAAGCAGAGAATATTAGGGCTGTGTCCCTACGAGGATCGAGGCAACAGCTAGAACAAAAGGAAAGCGGCGCTTACTATGTTAACGGACGCATCTGGGTTCCACTTTATGGAGACTTACGCGAGCTTGTGATGGATGAAGCACATAAGTCTCGTAATTCAGTACATCCTGGTTCGGATAAGATGTACCACGACCTAAAGTCTACATACTGGTGGCCTGGTATGAAAGCCAGCATAGCAACCTACGTCAGCAAATGTTTGGCTTGTGCGAGGGTCAAGACTGAATATCAGAAACCATCAGGCTTACTTCAATAACCAGAGATACCTAAATGGAAATGGGAGCAAATTTCCATGGATTTCGTTACTGGCCTACCCAGATCTCAACGCGGAAACGATACCATTTGGGTAATCGTGAATCGACTGACCAAGTCTGCACATTTTCTGGCTATCAAGGAAACGGACAAGTTTTCTACTCTAGCAGACATCTACCAAAAGGAAGTAGTATCAAGGCATGGAGTGCCAACCTCCATCATTTCTGATCGTGACCCACGTTTTACATCTGAACTGTGGCAAGCTATGCACAAGTCCTTTGGCTCACGCTTAGACATCAGCACAGCATATCACCCGCAAACGGATGGGCAGTCTGAACGCATCATCCAAACCCTTGAAGACATGCTTAGGGCATGTGTAATCGACTTTGGTAACGGCTGGGAAAAGCATCTCCAGTTAGTGGAGTTTTCGTATAACAACAGTTACCACACCAGCATCCAGGCCGCTCCGTTTGAGGCATTGTATGGACGTAAATGCTGATCACCTCTTTGTTGGGCAGAGGTTGGCGACAGTCAAATCACTGGCCCAGAACTCGTAGTAGATACAACCGAAAGGATTGCTCAGATACGAAAACGAATGGCGGCAGCTCGTGACCGTCAGAAAAGCTATGCTGATAAGAGAAGAAAACCACTCGAGTTCCAGGTTGTGGATCGAGTGCTACTTAAAGTCTCACCTTGGAAAGGTGTAGTCCGTTTTGGCAAACGAGGCAAACTCAATCCGCGGTATGTTGGACCCTTTGAAATCATTGAGAAAATTGGCAAGATGGCCTACAAGCTGAACCTACCGGCAGAACTCAGCGGAGTTCACAATGTTTTCCATGTGTCAAATCTGAAGAAGTGTCTGTCAGATGAGACCCTCATAGTTCCCTTAAAGGAGCTCACTATCGACGACCGGCTGCGATTCGTCGAGGAACTAGTAGAGATTACGGATCGAGATGTTAAGGTTCTCAAGTGTACCAGGATACCTCTTGTCCGAGTTCGTTGGGATTCCCGTCATGGCCCAGAGTATACCTGGGAACGAGAAGACCAAATGAAACTCAAGTATCCCCAGTTGTTTAAGAAAAGTACAACCACTACTGAGACTGAAGCTACTGCAGAATTTCGGGACGAAATTCCAAATCAATGGGGGGATGATGTGACACCCCAGGAAAAGCCAGTAAACACCGCAACTTAACTAGCTTCCTCAGTAACCACGCACTAAATTTCGGGATAAAATTTTCTTAACAAGGGGAGAATGTGACAACCCTCGTAATTTCATGTATCCGTATGATTATTTAATGATAATTAAAGTGCTTGGTGATTGTGTTGAATTACTTAACTGTTCCTGATTACTGTGTCATGCTTACATGTGCTTGTTAACCTACTAGTCGTGCACAAAAAAATGACTAAATGGTCCTGAATATTCTCCTATGTGTTAGGAATTAAAAGTGTTACAAATATATATATATATATATATATATATAAGACACTTTACGGAATAATTAAACACTTTAACGGAACAGTATCCGACCGAACAACCGGACATTACCCGGGACACCAAATATTTGTCAAACACATTATTTAATTATTTTTTTGGCTAGTCATGATCCCCGTATACCATAACACCCCCTAAATATCAACATACTAATATAAGGAAGTATTATACTTGGATTCTAACTAGTTCTTACCTACTAGTTGCAAAATGTTACACCAAGCCCCCCCCCCCCCCCCCCATACCCAAAATCAGTCACCATGGACCCACAAGATCACCAACATATCTTCAAGGATTCATCATATATTTTATTTGGATTATTGCTTGTAAGAATGAACAAAATATGTGATCATATCTATAAAAGAATGGCATGTAGATCATCCTCATTACTTCTCATCATCACACTCTCACTCCTCACTCTCTCTCCCACTCTCGGCTCCTCCCACATCTGCCAACATCAACACCACTAAACCACCACCATCTTCCATTTTACAAGTCTCATTCAAGTGTAGAAGAAGGGTTATAGGAGCTTGCATCTTGTGGAGCTTCAAAGGAGCCTTGTTCTTGCTTTTTCCATCATCTTTTCTCATTATCTTTTCACTAGATTCTACCCTAGCCTTGTGCTAGTAGTAAGTTCTTTGTTACACCCTTGTTCATCTTGTATCATGGTTAAAAGTTGTAGCAAAATGCTTATGTTAAACACTAAAGTAACAAGAACCAAGAAGATGAACATAAAGCTTTATTAAAGATGAAACATGATGTAATAATGATAGTATGAAGTTGTTTTGATATCTTGCTGATTATTTGCTGATTACTTGTTAATGTTAAATGACGTTATTGATCGCTAAACATGTTAACGGAACCAATATAACTCGCTTTAGAATGTTAAAGGCTGAAACCAGGAGGTTGTTTAGTGATTACAGCCAACTTTAGTTGGCTGTAACAGGACCATAATAAAACGAAAAATGTATTTTCTGAAGTCTAGATTTATTTATTATGAAATACGGTTCTAATGGCACAGGAATCATAATTTTTGGACTTCGTTTGCTATTTTTAAAGGGTCGATTTGTAACAACAGCTAAAGCTGAGTTTTTACAGCAGTAAATGGGTGTTATATTTTTAGTCATAACTTGAAACCTGAGTAGAACTAGGTCATGAAACTTGTACTTTAAATGACCACTGATGTATTTGTAATCCTCCCACTAGAATTTCGTAAATCAGACTTACGATGAATTTTAAATAAATTATTCCGTGGACTGAAGTCAGAAAAAGATAAATCTGAGTGCAGTCCGGAAAATGATTTTTTATAAAATATTGGTGATGAATTGGATCCCGAGATTTTTACAAAATAATATTTGGATCGTTTAAGAAATTCTGTAAAAATTTGAGAATTTTTGGAATAAGTTAACTATTTTATTAAAATGCCCGAAAACAGCCCGGTTTTGAATATTAAAGTTGAAACAACATAAGTAGTAATTTGCGTGTCTAAATGTCGAGTATGTTATCTGAGGATGATCTAACATGTTATACGTCAATGAAAGTATTATTGTGCAATATCGTATGCTTGTTCTTGAGTAGCTATAGGTGGAATGTTTATATGAGCGTGAACTATTGAAGTGAATGCATGTTATGTGGTAGATACGTGTAGGAAGTTTGTGCTCTATTTGAAACAACTAAATGACTAACTGGTAATCGTATTAGGACGTGATTGACCGACCTTGACTTTTAGCTATATTTGAGAGTCAAACCGAGCAACCGAGGTGAGTTCACACACTTTCTAAGGCATGGGATTCCCGGTGGTTGGGAATGGGTTAAAGAAATTAAAACGGGATCTACATATCCTCCTTGGGTAGGATATGTACGGCCATCCTCCATAGGTAGGATGCCAATAATAAATTCTGCGTATTCTCCTTGGGTAGAATACGTACGTTCATCCTCCTTGGGTAGGACAACACCCTTAAAACTTACTAGACAAAACTCTATCATTAAGTCCCTCATTATGGAGCTTGCACATGTCGTCCGAACGGGCGTGTACTAATGGACTATGGCAAACTGTCAGTGATGATAGACACTAATGTAGGGCACAACTATCGTTCGTAGTAGTCGATATCATACCGTCTAGTAGTTCACATGGGGAAGCCCCCCACTGATTATGGATATGGTTTGGGTAATAAAAGGAACTGGTTAAACATACTTTCAACTACGGGGTAACCCCCACGACAATAAGCCAACGAAAGTCAAACCACGTTTTCAGAAACAACTTAAAACTAATCAACCAACCGTGAACTCACTCAACTTTGTTGTTCACTCGTTGTTACATGCCTTACAGGTCGATAGATGCTTATGGAGCTTGCACGAGGAGGTGGTCATTGTGGGATACAGACTGTTATGTTCCGTACTAAATATTTAAATCCTTATGAACTTATTAAACCTACGTTTTGGACTTTAAACTTATGAACTATGGAACTTATGTTTTGGACTTACGTTTTACGCTTCCGCTGTTAACTTAAAGTCAGTTACTTATCTTTTGGTCACCAATTGTATTGTGGTTGGCTTTATTAACTTAATTACATTGTTCAATATGATTGGTGGCTCGATCCTGGTCATGTCACGCCTCCAAGCGGTGACGCACCGCATGGTGGATTTTGGGGGTGTGACAAAAAGGCATAACGAGAAACTCGTAATGACCATAACGAGTTCGAAAGGCCATCTTCGGTATGCTATCTTCTTGTATCCGTAGCTGGTGATACCCCGATCGTAAGTCTATCTTGGAGTAGAAGCTTGAACTTTGCAATTGATCGAATAAATCATCAATCCTTGGTAGTGGATACCGATCCTTGATGGTGAGTTTATTCAACTCTATGTACTCTATGCACATTCTGAACGTTCCATCCTTCTTATTCACAAATAGGACTGGAGTTCCCCAAGGTGAGTAGCTTGGCCTAGTGAATACTTGATCCAACAACTCTTGAAGTTGTGTGGATAACTCTTGCATTTCAGAAGGTGCTAATCGATATGGAGATTTGGCTACGGGTGCAGCTCCCGGCACCGAGTCGATGTGAAATTCGACTTGTCGATATGGTGGTAGTCCTGGCAAGTCTTCAGGAAAGACTTTCAGGAAATTCTTTTTACCACAGGAATATCTATCAGTTGTGGCCCAACGGCCTTCTTGTCGACAGTATGCGCTAGAAAGGCAATACAACCTTTCCGTAAGCACTTCTGTGCCTTCTTGTAATTGATGATCCGCAATGGGGTGTCGTACTTCTCTCCATGAATAACAAGTGTCTCTTCATTCGATAGTGGTAGGCGAATGACCTTCTCATGACAAAATACTTCGACTTGGTTATTGGATAACCAATCCATGCCAACCACGACATCGAAACTACCCAACTCCACGGGTAAGAGATCGATATTGAATTTTCGCTCGCCAAGTTCCAAGGAACATCCTCTAACAACTTTCCCTAACTCGACTAGTTTACCGTATGTCGATTCTATAGAATGAGGGGACGTCTAGCTTACTTGGCTCTAGGCCAAGTACATTTTAAATTCTGTGTGGCGAGGACTTCACTGTATAGTTTAAGGAACCCTATGTTTAAATGTAGGATAACCCAATCCATATGTTTAGATGTAGGATAACCCGATCCATATGTTTAGATGTTGGATAACCCAACCATATGTTTAGATGTAGGATAACCCAATCCCTAATTGTAGTTAGCATAATCCCGTCCCTAGCCATGAAACTCATGTATGTGAAATGTTGAGATGAAGCTAAAATTGGCACCAGTATCAAATAACATGGATGTGAAATGTTGGTTGATTGGAAACTTGTCGAGTAACTACTGTTTGAGTGATCGAAGTAGGGTGGGATGATGCGGTCATGCCTCGGATCTCTGGGGCTAAATCCCAAATGTAACGCGCAATGCGTTTGAATTCGGGTGTTATGTAGTATGGAAACAACCCTTGAGGTATCGTGAAAGCCTCGAGTGTAACCCACAACATTGGCTCTTAGTCATGATCGAGTTCTAGAATTTGTTTCCAACCTTTGAGTTTCAATCAGTGAGTAACACTCTTCTCGCTTAAGAACCTTGAGCTTTTTTTTTCCACGTCAACCTCTTCACAGTATCACTCCCTAACGTTTGTACTTGGAGACTCCCCCAAGTTAAGGCTGCGTTCAGCAGGTGTAACATATGTGCTTGTAATCATTGTGAACAGTTCGTTTATCAATAAAACAATGTTATTTGATCCCAGTGTTTGTTTGGTTATGTTTTACGTTTTTCATGTTTTGACGTTTGTCCAATTTCAAACTCAATACGCTTTCTGGAGAGTTATACGCAAACTGGTGCGTAAACGTAATCAGTTTAATGCGACAAATACTCCAGAACATCAACATATACTTAACATACCTTAAATAACCTTTACATAACTTAGAAATAAGTTTTGAAGGCTTTGGTATGGCAAAAACAAGTTAATTCGCCTACAGGGACTAAATTTGACAAACTGCGAAAGTATGCCAATTTGAACTGTAACAGACATTCCGGAACATGACCATAAGTTAAACATACCATAAATATCCTTTACATAGCTTAGAAATAGGCTTTGAGGGGTTCGGTGTGCTAAAATAAACTTTTGGGTCATTCAGGGACTAAAACCGTCAAAAAGTGCATAAGTTTGCATTTTCGCGCATAACTTACATTCTGAATACATCCGGACATCCAAAAATTTATGTAAGCACTAAAATATTTTATTTTAGTGTTTGGCATAAGAAAAATCCATTCGTCACGCAATTTGGATCGTTTTTCGCGCTTATGCGCATTCCGTCGTAATTAACCGAACATCGCGATCGTACGAGCAAACGAACCAACATCCGACATATTTTTGAGCATGTTTCATGTCCAAAATGTTTAGGCATCATTTTAGGGCCTTAAAGTTGGCTTGACGGGCCTTAGAAGTGTCGGAAATGGCTTTATTGCATAACAGGGACCAAAACTGTCATTTTACCAAAGTTGATGGCTTACGGACCGTAAGCCATCACCCTTACGGTCTGTAAGCAGTCCCCAGATCAGCAGAATGTAGAAACATTGAATCTGGCCTATTCCACCTTTTCGAGGTGTAGGGTGGAGATTGAAGCATGGTTTTCGAGGAACGATCTTAACGGCTCTCCGAAAACTATAAATACCCCCCCCCCCCCATGCCTTGATCAAAACCCACTTAAATTCTTGAGAGTTCTCTAAGTTGAAGTAATACCCACTTCATACCTGATAATACTTGAGAAATCAAAGCTTTCGGGGACCCTTTGTAAGTGTTCCTTCGTTCTTTTCTTTCGTTTAGCGTTAAAGTCAAACTTTGTTTGACTTTCTGCATTGACCAGTTTATGGTCAATGCGAAGTTTCTTTGAACTTCATAACGTGAGCATAATCACGATGGTCATAGTCCCTTGTGACTATACCTATTGATTACCACGTTATCTAGGCACAGTGACGAGTCGTAGTTTCGGCCAAAATGCGCATTCGTGTGTATTTTGTAACCAAACTACTCTTGGGTATCAAAACCGTTTGTTTTGATACCAAACCTGTTTTCTAAACTTAGTTAAGCATGTTTTAACATGCTTAGCTCGTCACTTTTAGTTTAGTGCTTATATAGGGTCGTAAGGTAAGCGATCTAAACAATCGCTTATACTTTCGAACCCGACCCGTTTGGTCGATCATTAGGATCTGACCAAACACATTAGGTGACCATAGTTGTATAGGGAATAACCTTCCGAGGTTATACCTTATGGTCACATCGTTTGAGTATTTGTATGATAGGTAGTATATATGCCTTAGGTAAATTACCAAAATGCGCTTTGAACGCCATAATTCATTTTAAGCATATGTAACATAACTTTTGGTATCTAAACTGATTTGGTAACAATATTAGACATGTTAAGGCGTATTTTACTTATCATAGGGCTAGTTAGGCGTTCCGAACGTGTTTTACGCGAACGACGCATTAAAGTAGCATAAGCTACCTAAACGGGTCGTAATGGGTCGTAAGCACTTAGGTTAGGTTTCATTTTAGTATGTAGGCTTTGTTAAACCATATTACACGAGTCTCCATACTCTTTTGGTTTACGAGCCCTCATTCTATCCGATCCCCCGATATAGGTCCGGTTTATTAACATAGTTACCTATAATAGGTGCCGTTTGATTCCGTGATCTCTAGCATTGCTTGGTGGTTATCTTAGGACTTCTGAGCAATCTCAAGTGAGTACATAGACCCCTCTTTTACTGTTTTTAAACTTTTTTGGGGTGAAACACATGTGCCTACTTGTTACTTTCATGCTTTCCATGTTTTTACATCATATACTTGCTATGTTCGTTAGTACATTTATAGTACATGATTTACATTACATTGTTTTGCAATGTATGTTTACTTAGCATACTTAGTACATTGTTTTACTTTACATTTCTGCTATGTATGTTGACTGAGCATGCTAGCACATTGATTTACATGACTTTTCTGCTTTGTATGTTAACTTAGCATACTTAGCACATTGTTTTCATTTAACATGTTTACAATCGGTATGACATTTGGTTTGTACAAACGGGACTTATATACGTTCATTAACATTAGCTACGCCGCTCGGTAGTAAGTAGTGGTACCATAGGACTTGACAAATCCCATTCCTGACATCCCGGGTTTGTTTGGATGTAAGGAGTGATTGAATCCGAAAACATTTCTTTTGATAACCTTGACTTAGGGTTATCTGACTGTCTCAAGGCTTGAATGTATGCATTAACTTACCACATAAGTGTTTGTATCAATGTAACATGCTTTACTTTGCAAAACATAACTTTTTGATATATTCAAAATACTTTGTTTTGTACATTTTTACAATTGGTTTATGTAACAACACATTACTTACAAGACATAACATATGCTACACATTACTTGACTACATTTGGACTATTAACATTTGATATGATTTATACAAGGACTTTTGACAATTGGTTTAAACATAGACTTTATACATTGGTGGTTTGTTTAAGTGACTTAAGTAACGAGATGTGAGTAATATGATACAAGCATGGTGGATACGCCACTGGTACTTCCTATATATAAGTGTTTGTATTATATTACATATCAGAGCGTTATTTAAATCATTCAATTTGGACTTATACATTTTACACAAGTAACACGATTCTCACAAGACTTTGGTTTACAAACAATTTACTTTATACAACTCATTTTACTTGGTTATACATTTAACCATACATTATTCTTTTATTTATACATATCCTTTGATCTTATCGCTTTTTAAATGATTTACAAAACAAAACAATTTACAAGGTTCATGACTGACTTTTGCTAAACAACTTTTTCTAAACTTATAAGTCATGAATCCTATTTTCACAAAACCTATGTATCTCACAGGCATTTTTATGCTGACGTACCTATTTTCACATGTGTTTTCAGGAGCTTTTGGATAGGATGATGATCGTGACACTAGGGCGGACCTGTGCCTTAGAGACATAAAATGAAGATAGACTTAGTTTAACTATGTTATGTACTCTTTGTTTTCATGTTTAAGACAATGTTACTCTCTTGTTGATAAATAAAACGTAACTTTAATTTCCATGGTTGTGAAACAATTATTTATGTTACAACACTCCCCGACGTTTCCGCCACGTTTGATTGTTCCACGTGGTCGGGGTGTGACAGCAGGAGACTCTCTGTGTATCTAATTGTCTACTCTGGAATACGTTTCCTAGTATGACTAACTGACTTCATTGTCTTTATTTGGCGGACAGAACCTACCGCACCTCTCGTATTAACGAGGTCTTGCGGCTTACAGTCCGAAAAGTCTTAAAATTAAGGCCTTGTGTGGTCGCGTCTTCTGGTGTGGCATTGCTACTCATTCCCGATCCATCGGGATTTGAATCACTTGAACTACCAGTACCACCAGTACCGTCACTAGTGTCGTCCCGATTAACCTCATGTTGTGCAATTTTTGCACCCTCGTGTTGTTCCATAAGAACTTTAGTTTGACTGTGAGATGTTGATTAGTTAACCCCTTTTTGGGTGTAGACCATCCTCCAAGCGCCATGATCTTTTTAATTTACAACATTAAAAGAATCTAGACATATATTTTTGGATAAATATAGTCTATCATGTGCCCAAGAATGAAGAAGGAAATTGGTCATAAAATCCTCAAGATCGTATTGTTCATACATGTTTGAATAAATGATAATGTGGATAACCACAACTAAATGCGTAGTGCCTCTTGCGTGTATTGGTTATATGTCTAAGTGGAAAACGAAATAATTTGTTGAGGAGGGGAAACCAACCAGTGGCCTCTGTCCCTATAGTATGCATTCTATACTACATAGGCTTTGATCATCCGAAGTAGAGAAATTCCTTTGTCGTACTTGTCCATGTGACGAATATGGTAATAGTGCTTGAGCTTCACGAGCTCCAACAAGATCATTAAGATTTTCATAGATGTCGAACAAAATGCAATGAGGGAGTTGTAGCATGGCTCATGCCATACTATCCCTTTGGATAAGAAAAATGTCAAAATGACGGAATTTATTGTATTCATTTCCAATAAATAAGATAAGCTGTCATAGACACCAAAGTACCAACTCATGTACAAGAATTCTAGAATGTTGAGGAAAGATCCTCCATGAGTGGTGAACAAGTTTTGTTTGTTTAGATGACTAGTCTCGAACAACTCGTATTGTAGAACGAATGTTAGGTGCGAACAATACGTATCGTCTTCCTGTATTGTATTGTATTGTATTGTATTGTATTGTATTGTATTGTATTGTATTGTATTGTATTATATTGTATTGTATTGTATTGTATTGTATTGTATTGTATTGTATTGTATTGTATTGTATTGTATTGTATTGTATTGTATTGTATTGTATTGTATTGTATTGTATTGTATTGTATTGTATTGTATTGTATTGTATTGT
Organism: Helianthus tuberosus; assembly: GCA_030545235.1. Lineage (NCBI taxonomy): Eukaryota > Viridiplantae > Streptophyta > Magnoliopsida > Asterales > Asteraceae > Helianthus > Helianthus tuberosus. The sequence goes on from JARYGA010021149.1 coordinate 44,846, forward strand.
ATTGTATTGTATTGTATTGTATTGTATTGTATTGTATTGTATTGTATTGTATTGTATTGTATTGTATTGTATTGTATTGTATTGTATTGTATTGTATTGTATTGTATTGTATTGTATTGTATTGTATTGTATTGTATTGTATTGTATTGTATTGTATTGTATTGTATTGTATTGTATTGTATTGTATTGTATTGTATTGTATTGTAGGGTGTTATAGTAACCATCTCGGTTAGTGTTCTACTGGATAGAAAAGACTGAATTTTAAGTAACAACTTAAAATTCTTGAATGAATAGTGATCATTAGCTTGACCCGCAGAGTCCACCAGGATTTCCATGTACTACAACTTGTTATTACGTGGGCCCCCGTAATAATAAATTGTCTTGCATGGTCACCCTAACATTCTCTCGTTCAAAGCAGAAAATCAGTCAGAGAGAGGACACTATTGTCTATATACCTTCAACATAGAAGGAAACTTCGTGATAGTTCACGTGTCAACGTTCGTTGTCATTACTCGCAGAACGGCACGACATTAAATGAAATAAAAATAGAGAGAATTTGTAAAGATAACAACTGGAGGGGCACCTTCAAGATGAGTACTTCATCTTCCTTAACTGGACAAGAGTGTCATCAATCATGATTTGTATGAGCCACAGGGACCTCGTCCCACTAATGGAGTTGTTGTCTAAGGCTGCCACCTCTGCCTCATCGTCACTACTGAAGTCAGGCGTCTCAGCATCCGCGAGAAAGTAACCATTCTTCCACGGGATCAATGCTTTATGGTCTCACTCAGGAACCACGTTCGTTATAAGCTCCGCAATAGACGTGAGGTCGATATTCTCATGGAAGATGTATTGTATAAAATATGTTATGTTTTGAAATAGAGTATTATGTCTTGTGTAAAAGATGTCGTGTCTTAACCATGTTATGTGTGTCAAGGATGACAATGGAATTCGAAGTCGAAGGCATTTTGTTCTTGCCTCAATATTCCTTAGAACACATATATAAATCATTTATATATAATCACATAAAATCCTATCTAACAAGGATTTCTATCTTGCATAAGCTGAACTTGTAAACCGTTTATAATGCGTAAAATGATAATGTAATGTATTGTAGGCACATAGTCTGTTAATGTAATGTGTCTATTTCTCAAAGACTTCACCCATGGAAATGTCCTCGCTTGATTTATCTGAAGTGAATTTTTGTTGTAGTGGACCTTGAAAAATGTTTATGCAATGAAAACCTTTTGACCTGTCCAATTTTATTTATAATCTGTTCAACATGAACAAGAGGTTTTCGTGAGAGGTCCCTAGTGATTGTAGACTTAGACTCGAGAAAGAATCCTGGTTCACTACAATCGATGCTCTAATACCAATCTGTCACACCCGCTCATAGCGAAAGCGCGAGGTGTGATCTGATCGGGTCTCATTGCATAACAATATAAGTGAACATACTAAATGAATAAAAACAAGCTCCAATGCCATTGTCATAATCATTTCAAAAGATCACAACATAAGTTAAATGTATTGGTTACAAACCATCAAATGAAAATAAGTTGTCATTGTTTTATACATCAAAATGTAAGTCTTAAAATGTCAAGGCTTTGACCACTATATCACCGCAAAGAGGCGGTATATAATGGGCAAGCCCTTCAAATGGTGGCATGGAGTCCTGATACTTGCTTTCCTTGACTGAAATGTCTGCATGGTCCACTAATTTCCTGAAATACATGTTAAGTTTGAAAACATCAACAAAAGTTGGCGAGTTCATGCAGTTTAGTTGTATGAGATGTATCTGTAAAATGTGAGTTGTATAAAATGTATCTGTAAAATGTGAGTTGTATAAAATGTATCCATAAAATGTAAGTTGTATAAACTGTATCCATAAAATGTGAGTTGTATCAGATGTATCTGTATGTAATGATGTAGTATGTAAAGCGTCAATGAAATCGTTGATCATTAATGTTTCGCGAGGACATTAGTATGTGTGACGAATTAGGAAGCAATCCAAACCTAGACGATTTTGTGTCGACTACTATCGACTGGGACACAAACGCACTCTTCTGTATGGGTCCACGATCAAGAGTGGGGCTCGCCAATACCCATTAGATGTAACCCTCTGTACCTAGGTCCAAATTGGATTAATGGTGATTAGATGTATGACCCTAATCGTACATGATCTAAGGTGTTTCATTCCATGACTTAACATACAATTGAACATGCATTTTCCCCGATAGTTGTAAAGTTGTAAAGCATTTAAAATGAATAGGGAACATGAACTCACGGAATCGCGTCCGTGAATAGAAGTAACTATGATAGTGTTGCGACCTACTAATGTTCTTATATTTGTTAGACACTTCGTGTAACATCTGTTCTTGTTATCATTGTGAACAGTTCAATTATCAATAAAAAATGTTATTTGATCCCAATGTTTGTTTGGTTGTGTTTTACATTTTTCATGTTTTGACTTTTATTCAATTTCAAACTCTACATCGCTTTCTGGAGAGTTATACGCAAACTGATGCGTAAACATAATCAGTTTAATGCGACAAATACTCCGGAACATCAACATATGCTTAACATACCTTAAATAACCTTTACATAACTTAGAAATAAGTTTTGAAGGCTTTGGTATGGCAAAAACAAGTTAATTCGCTTACAGGGACTAAACTTGACAAACTGCGAAAGTATGCCAATTTGAACTGTAACGAACATTCCGGAACATGACCATAAGTTAAAAATACCTTAAATATCCTTTATATAGCTTAGAAATAGGCTTTGAGGGGTTAGGTGTGCTAAAATAAACTTTTGGGTCATTCAGGGACTAAAAGTGTCAAAAAGTGCACAAGTTTGCATTTTCGCGCATAACTTACGTTCTGAATACATCCGGACATCCAAAAATTTATGTAAGCACTATAATATTTTATTTTAGTGTTTGTCTTGAGAAAAATCCATTCGTCACGTCATTTGGATCGTTTTTCGCGCTTATGCGCATTCCGTCGTAATTAACCGAACATCGCGATCGTACGGCCAAACGAACCGACATCCGAGATATTTTTGAGCATGTTTTGAGTTCCCTATACTTTAACTTCATTTTAGAGCCTTGAAATGAGGTTAACGGGGTTCAAACACATCGAAAATAGCTTAAACGGGCTGCAGGGACCATTTCTGCCATTTTTGAAACTTTGCTGATACTGGTGGGCAGTGGCGTAGCGCGAGCACCTCATGCCTTGGCAGTGGCGCTACGCGAATGCCTAACCTGGACAGAAACATTGTATTTGGTCCATTTTCACTTTCGCACATGGTTTTGGCAATACCGTGGGCTCAAATGGTTTTGTAATACCATGTTCTTGAGGTGTATGGTTGAGATCAAAGCACGGTTTCCTAGAAATGATCCTAACGGCTAACCGAACACTATAAATACCCCATGCCATCCATTGCTAAACCCACTAGAATTTTGATTTGAGAAACTCTAAGTTGAAACCATTATTTCATACCTGAGATTCTTGGATCGAGATTAGCATTCGGGGACCCTTCGTAAGTATTCTTTCGTTCTTTTATTGCTTTTCGAGTCTTTTCGAGTCTAAAAGTCAAACTTTGTTTGACTTTCTGCGTTGACCAGTTTATGGTCAATGCGAAGTTCGTTTGAACTTCACAACGTGAGTGTAATCACGTTGGTTATAGTCCCTTGGGACTATGCCTACTGATTACCACGTTGTCTAGGGTCGTAGGGTAAGCGATCTAATAAATCGCTTATACCTTCGAACCCGACCCATTTGGTCAATCATTAGGATCCGACCAAACACATTAGGTGACCATAGTATATAGGGAATAACCTTCCGAGGTTATACCTTATGGTCGCTTCATTTGAATAGTTGTATGATAGGTAGTTTATATGCCTTAGGTAAATTACCAGAATACCCTTTTCATGTATAATTGGTAATTAAGCATATGTAACCTAAACTTTTGTCACATAACTGATTATGTAACATGTTTAGGCATATAACACTTGTCATAGGGCTAGTTAGGCGGTCCGAACGCGTTTCACGCGAACGACGCATTAAAGTAGCATAAGCTACCTAAACGGGTCGTAAACAATTATGTTAGGTTTCAATTAGTATGTAGGCTTTGTTAAACCATATTACACGAGTCTCCATACTCGTTTGGTTTACGAACCCTCATGCTACCCGATCTTCCGATTTAGGGCCGGTTTATTAACATAGTTACCTATATTAGGTGCCGTTTTATTCCGTGATCTCTAGCATTGCTTGGTGGTTATCTTAGGACTACTGAACAATCTCAAGTGAGTACATAGACCCCTCTTTTACTGTTTTCCAAACATTTTGGGGTGGAACACATGTGCCTACTTGTTACTTTCATGCTTTCCTGTTTTCATATCATATACTCGCTATGTTTATTAGTACATTCATAGTACATGATTTCATTACATTTTATGCTATGTGTGCCCATTGTGTGCATTACTTAGTACATCGTTTTACATTACATTTCATGCTATGTGTGCCCAT
>JARYGA010021150.1:0-22392 GCA_030545235.1 Helianthus tuberosus
TTGTTTTGATCGGACGATCCATAAGCGTTCTCACCGTTCTCACACTTTCTACCGTTTTCTCTAAATCCCGACCCATTATATATATATATATATATATATAGGGTAAGGATCATTTCAGAACCATAAATATTTACAGAACTTGCAGAACTCCTAATAAACAATCTTTATATTTATATATTTTTATGTTTAGAATAATTTTATCATTTATTATGTGTATTTGTATGATTACATACATGTTAAGAGTAATTTTATCATTTTTTATATGTAATTTTATAATTACACATATGTAAACTAGTTTTTTTACATATATGTAATTAGTTATTACACATATATATAATTTGGCTATTACACATATGTAAACTACTTTTAACATGTATGTAATCATAAAAATACATATAATAGCTGATAAAAAGATCCTAAATACAAAAAAATTATAAAATGATTGTTTATTAGAAGTTCTGAAAGTTCTGCAACTATTTAGAGTTCTGAAATGAAACCAACCCTATATATATATAAAGGAGTTGAATAGAAAGTGGATTTTTCCTAGAAAGTATAGGAAGCAATCAGAATGCGACACGTGGCATTGAAGGATTTTAACTAGAAGGGTAATTATGTACTTTCACAATCTATTTTTATTTTAGGAAATTATCTTCAATAACTAACTATCCATAATGAAACCGATTTGCTCCATAAATTTCGGAATTTTTTGTTTTCGATTTCTGATCTCACTTAATATTAATCATTCCTTCCTTTTCTTGCTCACAAGATTCATCGCTGGTCATATTTTTATACGGAGAGAAAAATCATGGCATCTGGAATCTATCAGCATGTTCTTGGTACTGTGTTTTAACAGTTTATTCTTGGTGATGTGTTTTAACAGCAAGCAGATTCATACAGCTGTGTTTTATTATTCAGATTATGTGTTTTAACAGCAAGCAGATTCATACAGTTGTGTTTTAGCATTCAGATTCATACAGTTGTGTTTTAACAGCAAGCAGATTCATATAGTTGTGTTTTAGCATTCAGATTCATACAGTTGTGTTTTAACAGCAAGCAGATTCATACAGTTGTGTTTTAGCATTCAGATTCATATAGTTGTGTTTTAGCATTCAGATTTATACAGTTGTGTTTTAACAGCAAGCAGATTCATACAGTTGTGTTTTAACAGCAAACAGATTCATACAGTTGTGTTTTAACAGCAACCAGATTCATACAGTTGTGTTTTAACATTCAGATTCATACAGTTGTGTTTTAACAGCAAGCAGGTTCATACAGTTGTGTTTTAGCATTCAGATTCATACGTTGTGTTTTAACAGCAAGCAGATTCATACGTTGTGTTTTACCATCCATGCTGGTAATGTTGGAGGATTTCTTGACGTTGTGTTTTAACAGCAAGCAGATTAGCAAGCAGATTAATACGATGTGTTTTCTTGATGTGTTTCTTCATGAATGATAGAAGGAAGAGAGAGAGAGAGAGAGAGAGAGAAAACGAGAGAGAGAGAGAGAAAATCGCAAATGTGGGGTGGTTATGGAATGACAATTATTTCCATATTTAAAACAAGCTAAATGACATATCTACCCCTGATTAATTAAATAATCCTATTTTTAAGAAACACATATTACCAAAATGCCACCAAGATGATCTCAACCATTAAACACACCCATTGGATGGCCCAGATCGCTTCCTAGACTTTATAGGAAAAACACACTTTCCGTAGGATCCCCACTCTCTATATATATATATATATATATATATATATATATGTATATATGTATGTTGGGATTGAACCCTACCAGAAGAACAGATGATGTAAAGCCAAAACCAGGTCACAACGGTGGATTCACAATAAACAGTAGTTTACACTAGACTTTCCCCTTGAAAGTGATTTGAAACATCTGATGACCTCCAATCCACTGATTTGTACAACTGCTGCCTTACAACTGCTGATCACACTAAAGTCTGATGAAGTACAAAGCTCTGCTGTTCAATCTACTGCTATGGGTCAAGCACTGCTGGGTTACAACTGTTGGACTCTGTATGCCCAAGACACATAATAAATTGATGTGGCTAGTACGTTATGATCCAAGTCGAGTCATACCCAATAACAAGCTAGACAAACACTTATATTATTTATTTGTGATGTGATCAAACAAATAAATATTAACACTTACAATATTTAGAAATTGGTTTTCTAAATAATTACACTTGAGAAACCAATAAATTATGTGGATAATTTATTTTGAGAGAATATTTTATTTTGTTATTTAATAGGTTAAATGACATTATAAAAGATTATATAAAGTCTTGCAAACATAGTGTTATATTTTATAAAAGTTATAAAATTAAACAAGACTTTATTTGTTATAAAAAATTGGAATTTTTTTTTAAAAACCCCCTAAGGGCCGTCCACTATGGGGGTCTTCCCAAGACCCATGTTGGTCCAATGTTATGACATGCAATTTTGCATGTGTAAGAGTTTTTGATTGGGTCTTGGTTTTGATAATATTCTCTCTTGTATTTTAAATACAATGGATGACCAAAATAAAGATGAAGACTAGTTCTTATGCTCAAAAATTTTCGGCCATCATAGTATTTCTCAAGAGTTCGGTTTTGATTTTGGTGTTAAAAATCCTAGCTAATCTCGTAGTGTTTGTTGGAAGCTTGGGGTATACAAGCTTGAGGTCTTCTACTCTTGAAGACAACCATTTCAAGAAGCATCATCCATTTCATCATCCTTGTACTTCAAGAAGGTAGTTTTCTAAACATCATATGGTTGTGTTTGATAGTATACATCTCATATATGGATCCGGGTTTTGGGATTTTGCATATAAATGGTTTTATATATTATAAAAGTAACATGTTTTGAACATTATTTCCGCTGCGTTTTTATTTCATATGGATGAAATTGCTTTGATAAACATGTTAAAATCCCATCAATGGTATCAGAGCCGCTTATATGAGTGCATACTTCAATAGATTAAAAATTTCGGGTTTTCGGGTTTGAAGAAAACCCTATGGCTGAAAATTTTAACATGGTTAACCCTTTGTTTTTCAAGATTATTTTCTTACATGCATAAGAGAATCTTGAAAAATTTATTTCATATGGATGATTTGTTTGTTTGGACAAAACTTAACTTTTCGGTTTTTTGAAAATAGCCGAAAATGTTTATAAAAGGGAACCATTTTTTTTATGCTTCTTGAAATTAATATATATATATTTGGATATATATTTTGGTGCATATGACCTAGCCATGACCTTGTGTTGAATGATTGTGTTGTGATTTATTATTTCAATGGGTTGTAATAATTATTATTTTGTTCTTCCATTAGAAGATATGTAATTTATTTATTTTCATTTGGTATGTAAAATAAATAGATTAGGTGCATTTTATTTTACTAGAAAAATGTATTAGGATATATTTTGTAAAAGAAGATGCACACAAAAATGCGGTTTTGGTTTGGACCATAATACTCGGTCCAAAGAACTTCATCGTTCTCAACGGGATTTTAACCCGATAACCAAAACACATTTTTGAAGTCCAAAAGAGTTTGGAGCTGAATATAAAAGACTTTTGGAAGCTCAAAGAAGGTGGAGAAATCACAACACAAGAAGGAGACTTGAAGCATTTGGATGCGGGATCAAGTGGGAGTTCAACGACACATTGCTTGTGTCAATTTTTACCCTTTAGGAAGGACCTTTTGGCACACTTGTTTCGGCTAACAAGTGTTGTCAAAATAGTTGGCTATGGTTATGCACCTATTGTTATGCTTGTGTGGTTGTTTATTTTGTTGTTTAGATGATATGTAGATATGCATGACTTAACAAACTAATAATCAACAACAAGCGTAAAATTGGTTCTTGAAAAAGTCATTAAAATGTTTAATAAAGGTTTTATTAAAAATTAATGATTTTATAATAAAATGGGTTTTATTAAATAGAACCATGAAAATTTGTTTTCACCAAAGTACCATTGATTTGAATGCATGCAAATATATGGTACATAATATTTTCTAAACTAGAATTTTGAAATATTAAAAAACCCTTTTATAAAACAAGTCAAACACCATCCTTTTATACAACACTCGAAACACTTGGGAACTCTTATTGTGGGATAAAGGTCACCTAACCACATTTGAGGGAACTTGTATGTTCGAGGTGGGTTTACCATATTTGTGGGATAAAGGTCACCTAACCACTTATGTGAATAAACTCACACGTGTGTGTAAGTTGGACGACTTGATTTGGAAACCATGAACTTAGGGTCACCAAAGCATGGGGAACAAAGGTGTTGATGGGATTAAACATGCCAACTAAACATAAAGATGTTTAACCGATCCCATATGGCTAGAAGTTGCAAAGAGTTGCAATTGTCAAACGTTGACTACCTTGTTAATTTAAATAGAGGGATAAAGGTCACCTAACCAATATTTAAATATAACGTTGGATTCTAGATTTTAATTATTAATTATCTTTAAGACACAAAAGGGTATTAATGATTAAAATATAATAATATCGAAAATACTAAAATTGAACTTGTTAAATTTTGTAGATGGCCGCTAACAATGCAAACCCGACTAACCAAATCGTCCGAAACCTATCACTAAGAACCATCCTTGAAAAGGATCGTCTCAACCATAACAACTTCATGGATTGGTTTCGAAACTTGAGAATCGTTCTCAAGCAAGAGAAAATATCCTATGTGTTGGACGATCCTATTCCCGATGAACCTAACGTGGAAGATGTGGAAGCCTACAACGATTGGGTTAAGTATACCGATGACTCCATGCAAGCCTCATGCCTCATGTTGGGAACTATGATTCCCGAAATTCAAAAGGATTTTGAACATCGCGGGGCATACGACATGATTACCCAGTTAAAGGAAATGTTCCTACAACAAGCAAGGGTAGAACGCTTCGACACTGTTCGGGCGCTTCATGCATGTCGAATGGAGGAAACCCAATCGGTATCATCTTATGTTCTCAAGATGAAAAGCCACATTGATCGCCTCGAACGGCTAAATTGTCCCGTCTCTAAAGAGTTGGCTACGGATTTGATCCTCAACTCTTTAACAAAGAAATTTGAGAGTTTTGTAATGAATTACAACATGAATGGATGGGACAAGAGCATTGGTGAGCTTCATGCAATGCTCAAAATGGCCGAAGCAGGAATGGGCAAAAAGGCTTTACCCGTCCTAGCGATCAATGAAGGAGGCAACAAGAAGAGGCCCCACCCCGACTCTAAAGCAACCTATGCTAAAAGAAAGGGACACGTTAAGGGAAAGGGAAAAGGAAAAGCTAAAGCAGAACCCACCAAACCGAAGGAGAAGAAGCAAAAGGTTGCTACGAACGACCCATGTTTTGAATGTGGTGAGATAGGACATTGGAAGAGAAATTGTCCAACCTATCTCAAGGAGTTGAAAAACAAGAGGGATGCAGGGCAAACCTCAGGTACTATCTTTATGATACATGTTGAGCTTAATGTTATTTCTTCTAACACATGGGTACTAGATACCGGATGTGGAACTCATATTTGCAATTCGTTGCAGGGGTTCAGAAGAAGTAGACATTACAAGAAGGGAGACAGTAGTCTCTTTATGGGCAACGGAGCAAAAGTTGAAGTCGAAGCTCAAGGAGACTACATTTTAAAGCTTCCAAGTGGTTTGGAAGTGATTTTGAAGAATGTTTTATATGCTCCTAGTTTGACTAGGAACATAATTTCAGTTTCCCTTTTGAGACAATGTGGTTTTAAATTTGATTTTGTTAACCAAGACATTTATGTTTCTATGAATGATGTGTTTTATTTTAAAGCTATGTCTTTAAATGGTATTTATGAATTAGATCATGATAACGCATCATATGATAGCTCAATGTACCAAGTAACCAACAAGAAACTCAAAATGGATTTGGGTGATTCCTATCTTTGGCATTGTCGCCTTGGACATATAAGCAAGAATCGCATGCATACACTTCAGAAAAATGGTCTTCTGAATACAAATGAAGATAATTCATTTGATGTATGCGAACCTTGTTTACAAGGCAAAATGACCAAGACACCCTTTAGTGGAACTTTTGAAAGGGCAAAAGACTTACTAGGCATCATACATTCAGATGTATGTGGTCCTTTTAATCCGATGACTAGGAATGGTGAAAAATACTTCATTACCTTTACCGAAGACTATAGTCGTTATGGATATGTGTACTTACTAAGACACAAGGATGAAGCATTTGAAATGTTCAAAGACTTCAAAAGTGAAGTAGAAAATCAACTCAAGAAAACAATTAAAGTCCTTCGTACCGATAGAGGAGGTGAATACCTAAGTGGTGCTTTTCAAGATCATCTTAGAAGTTGTGGAATCATTTCACAACTTACTCCACCTGGAACACCACAACACAATGGTGTGTCCGAAAGGAGAAATCGAACTCTATTAGATATGGTTCGATCTATGATGGCTAGAAGCACATTACCTTTATCGTTTTGGGGTTACGCTTTGCTCTCCGCAGTCCGTATATTAAATATGGCCCCAACCAAGAAAGTGGAAAAGACACCTTTTGAAATATGGCATGGAAACCCTCCATCATTATCATTCTTAAGGGTTTGGGGTTGTGAAGCTTATGTTAAGCAATACACTCCAAATAAATTAGAAGTCCGATCTACTAAGTGTATCTTTGTAGGATATCCTAAAGATGATATAGGATATTATTTCTACGATCCAACCGAGCAAAAGGTATTTGTTGCTCGAAAGGGTAAGTTCTTAGAGGCTAAATTCCTTATGGAAGGAACTAGTAGTAGAACAGTGGAACTTGAGGAGGATCAAGAACCACAAGACGATACACGTTTGGTTGATACTAACACTCAACAAGAGGTTGTTGAAAACGATCAAGAGGTTGATCAAAACACACAAAATGTTCACAGATCTGGTAGAATTAGTAATCCACCTGAAAGATATGGATTTTTCATGGATGGATGCTACGTGGTAGATTCAGATGAACCAACCACATACCATGATGCAATATCAAAATCCGATTGTGACAAATGGCTTGAAGCCATGAACATAGAGATGCAATCCATGTATGACAACCAAGTTTGGGAATTGGTTGTGCCACCACTCAACTCCAAAGTAGTTGGAAGTAAGTGGGTTTTCAAGAAGAAAACGGATATGCATGGTAACTTGGATACTTACAAAGCAAGACTTGTAGCAAAAGGTTTCACTCAAACTCAAGGGATTGATTATGATGAGACCTTCTCGCCTGTGGCGATGCTAAAGTCAATCAGGATATTATTTGCCATAGCTGCATATTATGACTATGAGATCTGGCAATTGGATGTCAAAACGGCTTTTCTTAATGGATATCTTGATGAAGATGTCTATATGGTTCAGCCAGAAGGTTTTGTCAATCCAAAACATCCTGACAAAGTATGCAAGTTAAAGAAATCAATCTATGGATTGAAACAAGCATCTAGAAGTTGGAATCATCGTTTTGATGAAGAAATTAAGAATTTTGGATTCATCAAGAACGGTGATGAAGCTTGTGTGTATAAGAAAGCTAGTGGGAGCATCATCACTTTCTTAGTACTGTATGTCGATGACATTCTACTATTTGGGAATGACATTCCAACCATGGAAAGTGTAAAAGCTTGGCTTGGAAGTTGTTTTTCCATTAAGGATCTTGGTGAAGTAGCCTACATTTTGGGAATAAAGGTCTATAGGGATAGATCAAGGCGCTTGATAGGTTTAAACCAAAGTGCATACATTGACAAAGTCTTGAATAGGTTCCAAATGGAGAACTCTAAGAGAGGTTTTGTACCTATTCAAAAGGGGACAATATTGAACACATCTCAATATCCAAGCTCAAAGGATGAGCAAGAGAAAATGAAAAGAATCCCATATGCGTCAGCTATAGGATCCATCATGTATGCAATGATATGCACCAGACCGGACGTGTCATGCGCCTTGAGCATGACGAGTAGATACCAGCAGAATCCAGGTAACAGTCATTGGATGGCTGTTAAAAGTATATTGAAATATCTTAGGAGGACTAAGGATATGTTCTTAATATATGGATCTGGTGAGGAGGAACTCGTTGTAAAGGGTTACACTGACGCGAGTTTCCAAACCGATCGAAGTGATTCTCGATCACAATCGGGGTATGTCTTCATTTTAAATGGAGGAGCAGTCTCTTGGAAGAGCTCAAAACAAGATGTGGTAGCATTGTCCACTACAGAATCAGAATACATCGCCGCTTCATTGGCAGCCCAGGAAGCTGCATGGCTGAAGAAATTTATAGCCGACCTAGGGGTGGTCCCTACCATTCAAGACCCCCTAGAGATCTTTTGTGACAACGAGGGTGCGATTGCTCAAATCAAGTAACCTCGTGCGCACCAAAAGACTAGACATATCGAGCGGAGATTCAACTACATAAGGGATGAAGTTGAAAAGGGAAAGATATGTATCCGCCAAGTTCACACAGATCAAAACATTGCGGATCCACTCACGAAGCTCCTTGACAGGGGAAAACATGAGGGTCATACATGTTCCTTAGGACTTCGATATTCTAGTGATTGGATTTGATCTAATTTTGTATTTGGATATTGATGTGACAACCCTCACTAAACCAGGTATCCGTACGACTTAGTTAATAATTAATTACTGCTTAATTACTGTGCTTGCTTGAACTTGTGAATAAACTGCTACTTGATTACTGATACATGTACTTACTTGCATCATACTTTACTTGCTGTCACTACATTATTTACATGCTGAACCTTAGTGACGAACATGATGCACAAAAAGCACAGTAGCACTATAACGGATAACCTATAGAACATGTTGATAAAGCCGGCATCAGGCAGACACTGCCTCTAAGGCCTGTATGCGCCAGAAATATTTTGCTACACTAGTGGTGAGTGTAGGGATACAAGGGTTGTAGAACTGCGTCTCTAGGAATAAGTTTCAATGACTGGATGTGCCTAAAACGTGCTCTAAGCACAAAACTCAGCACTTTACATAATAATTCAGCTTTTAGCTAACTAATAAAGTGCCAAAACATGAGAAAAATATTGCTAGACACTTTCCAAAGTGTCAGAAATAAGTTGTGTCACTAAAAATGGTATTAACAACACTTTAAAGCTTTGTTAACGCTTTAACGGATTACTATCCAACCAAACAACCGGACTGTACCCGAAACCTGAAAATATTGTTATTTTCATTATTCATCTTTTTCTGAGCTAGTTAGGGTCCCTGAATACCCTAACACCCATTGTAACGTGTGACACACAACTAACCGGGTTAAGCACTTAACTAACTTACTTAACCTAACTAGTATCCTAACTAATGGTTGGATTCGAACTAGACCCCCCCCCCCCTTAACCAAACCGTCCTGTTAGGACCGGTTTGACTCCGAAACGATTGCGAAACGAACGTGAAACGTGCGGAATCCGTACACGAACGCGACCTAAACACACATGACTTAATATAAACGTGATTCTTTGATAAAATCTGATAACGTACAATGAACCTTGAATCACTTGACAACTTTCTCTCTCTAGTTTCTCTCTCTAGCCTCTAGCTCTCCAAGATGTGAAAATGGCAAAAAGTTCTAAACTAAAAGCTCTAGAGATCTATTTATAGGTCAAGGCATTTAATGAGGTTTCCCATTAATTACAATTATGCCACCTTGCCTTTTTTACTAACTAAACCTAAAATATAACAATATAACTCTCATTTTCTTCAGTTTTCCACTACAGACTAGATTGACGAAGGCGATAGACAGATAAATGCACTAACAGACTCCCCCTTGGATATTGCTGTAGTCAATCTGTAGTCAAGCTCGTAGCGACTTTTCTTTCTCTTTCTCTCTTTGAATCTTCTCGAACAGAATCCCGATGGATCTGTCTTCAGTTTCAGCTTTTCCTCTTTTCTTCATCAGGCTCCCCCTTTCGTCAAGCTTCCGTGCTTTGGGATCGACACCTTGCTATCCGTATACAAGCTCCCCCTTGCTTTGAGCTCGTCTTCAGACTCCCCCTTAGACTCAGCTTCCGGGATCGTAGTCTGGACTTTTTCCTGCAATCACTCATACATTCATAAGTAACAACATTTTAGACTATCCAGGAATCGTAACCTGGCAATTCCAATCAAATCCTCTAATCCACTCCCCCTATCAACAAACTGTATAGATTTAGCAATATTAAAGAATCCAACTCCCTCACAGTTAATCATCCAAGTTCATGCTAATGACCTTGAAGATATCACAAACTGTTTTTGAAATTTTTGATTTTAATTCAAGTTTCAAATTAATGAACTTGTTTTATTTTCAGAAACACAATCAGCATACTTAGATTTTGAAACTCAGCACTCAGACATCGATTGTCGAAAATAAAACAAAAATCAAAATCTTTTTGTATTTTTCTGAAAATATAAAGCAATAACGAAATATGTACAAACATATTTACAGACAATATTTTTGTTTGAGTATGCGTCAGAGGATCATATCAGTTTTTGACAAGTCACAAGTACCGTTGAGCTTAAAATCACATTATGCATTAAACAATTCACTTAGATTGTCGATATACTTGTCCACTTAAATTTTCATACAAACTTCAACTCATTCAGGATACGAATTAGGTGATTTAAGAACTTAAACCTATTCATGTGTCCCACTTCTTGAATATACTCTCGTATCCAGAATCCCAATAATCAGTCTTACAGGTGAGTATACTACAATGATATCTGTACATAAATTAGGTATGCGAGGGCCAAGGGATCTCAGATCGATACTTCCGTATACGCAGAGAGATATCAGCTTCGACTTTTCAGTATGTCCCCTTTAGAGGATCTTTTTGCTTACAACAGCAGCGACTATCAATTTTATTGTTTCATCAGCATGCTGAGGGTTTAATGCTGTGTTTCAAGCATTGCAGCAAGTATTATCCAGGGACTAGGTCAGAACTACCGTTCAGCAGAAGTCCCGGAATAATACCCCAGATATCATAGAGTATAAAGACCTAGTATATCAGATTAAGAGACCTTTCAAACGAGATTTCAGGGGTTACCTATATATCCAAGTAGTGTTCCCCACGAAATAAGTAAGTTTGAATTTATGTTTATATCCCGAAAAGTTTACTAAATGTATAAAAACCTACCGACACATCCACGGTGAGATCGTTTAACACATTTAAACTTTCCATTTCTTTAGCATACTGTAACTGTCTACTGATGTACTATCATTTCCTCTTTTTACGCAAAACTCAATTTTGAATTTTATCATGTTTTTGACTTTTTCAAATTTTCAAATGTTTTTATATTTTCTAACAATATTACTCCCCCTAAAATGCAAAACCATTTAAAGAAAATTTGACAACCAATACTGATAGCTTTGTCTCACCATCCATTTTCTGCATCTCATGCTCTGTTTTGCAGAAAATCTAACATAAAGTACCCCCATGATATACAACCCATTGATCTTAACAGTTTGAAAACCGTTTTTCAATCTGATGAAAGTAATCATGTTTGTTCAGCCGTGAGGGTTTCGGCATATTCAATCAAAACATATTTTTGTATTTTTGAATATTTGACAAAAATTAAAAACAAACATATTTTTGGTTTTTCAAAATTTTTCAATTTTTAGGGTTTTTGAAAATATTGTTTATTTATTTACAGAAAACATATAAACTTCCTGTTTCAACCAACACAGGATCCAGCAGCCTCCTCTCCTCGTTGTGACAGGCTGCTCCAACCTCCATTCTCACAATCTTCAGAATTGTTGAGCACCTGCACATTCAACTAACTGAATTACTTGAACAATTTAGCCCAGGTCTGTTGAACCTTAGGCATTTCAACACAAAAATTTCCATTCAATGCTGGAAATTCTTTGTCATTTTTCACAAAAACTTTCTCAATTTTAACTTCAACTTTCTCATCTTTTACCAAATCAACATGTTTCTTAACACTCCATGTTTGACCTTTTGGTGTTCCTCGTTTGTAAAAATGTGAATCTTTTTGAACACTTTGATTTTGAACAACAACTCTTGGTTTCCAAAACTCTTGAGGTTTTGTCATATCAACTGTGGTTTTCCAACTCTGTGTTGTTCTGAATCTGGGTGTGTGAGAATTCCAGATCTGTCTTGAATCAAACCTATTTGAGTTTGATTTCCAATTTTGATTCGAAGCAAACTTGTTTGTATTGTACCTCCAAGTTTGTTTTGATTCAAATCTGGTTGACTTTTGTCTCACAGTCTCAGATTTTTGTTTCTCAGCATCAAACTTCTTTTTGTCAACATCCACAGGTTTTAGATTAGGACACTTGCGTGCAAGATGTCCTTTTTGATCACATTTGAAACATGTTCTCATGGACACATCTTTGACCTGTGATTGTTGCTTTTGCTTTTTAGCAAAGAATTCATCATTAGACTGTTTCATTTTGAATTCTTTTTCTTTTTCTAAACTGCCTCCTTGAACAAAACTCATTTTTGTCTGAAAATTCGGCATTTCATTGTTGTTTCGGTGTTGTTTCTTCTTATAACCCAACCCAGCCTTCATGTTCTTCTTTTTGAAACCAGGTTTGTTATATGAACCTCTATGACTCTTACCGACAAACTTTGAAATCTCAGACTTCTCAATCTCAACCATTTTGAAAACTTTGTCAACCTTTTCTGAAATCACATTCTGAATCGGGAATACAACATCTAAGAACAATTTGTCCGATCCAATCATGGTATAAACCAATCCTTTTGAATCATCATTCAAATTTTCCTCGGATTTTGTGTTTTTCAGATAAACATCATGAATATTTCCTTCATCTTCATCCTGTGATTCAGATTTACCTGTATCAACCGACTCTTCTTTCAACACACTTTCAACAACTTTACCTACCACCTCTGAATCATGAGAATCATCAGATTTGGAATAGGTTATGTCAATGTTGTCTGGCAATTGATCTACCATGTTGAAAGCTTTTTCGACCTTTTCCTCATCATAAAATGCAAATTTTCCTGGTGGAGGAACTTGATGAAACTCTGAACCAATACCTTTCTTGTTCTGCTCAGACTCACCCTCACCCGGTTTTATATTGAAAATTCGTTCAAGCACATATGACGACACGTGGTAACTCTTTAACTTGTTGTTATCCTGTTCTAAATCAGCAATCTGTCGCTTTAGCTTAGCAACATCCTCAATATAGGAATTAACAACATCTTGTTTTATAGAATACATTCGTTTAAGCTCTTTGGTTGTTTCAGACATATAATTCATTCTAGATTGAGCATATTTCATTTCGTCTTTCACTTTGTCGTATGACTCTTTCATAATATCATATGCTAATTTCATTGAGTCATATTCCTTTTTCATTTCTTGACAAGCAATTTCTTTTTGTTCACATTCATTTGTCATTTTCAAAACATTTTCTTTCAAAACTTCATTTTCCTTTTCTAATTTGTTACATTTTTCTGAAAGTTTTTCATCATTTTCTTTAAAAACCTTTTCTTTTTCCAGCATTTCTTTGCATTTTTCTTTGAAAATCTTTTCAATTTTTGTGAACTCAAGATCTCTTGTTCTAAATTGCTCATTTTTTTTAGTACAAGCTCTGCACGGTTCCATGCATTTCTTGCACTGATCAACCAGTTTCAAGTTTTCAGAATCAGAATTTACCTCAGTGATTGACACTTCGATGTTTTCAGCAATCTCTGTCTGCTTCAGATCAGCATCATCTTGCTTCTTTTCAACACTAACTTCATCACCAGCATCACCAACTTCCAAATTCTCATTCTTTTATTCTATTTCTTCTTTCTTCACCTCTTCTTCAACCTGCTGTTCTACAGTAACAGCTTCCTCTTTAACCTCTTCACTTTTGATTTCCTTCACAGCTTCAACTTCAACAGTTTCTGTTTTAGCCTCTTCAACAGCTTTCTTCAGATTGTTCACCATTTCTTCAACATTCTTCTTCATTCTCTCTTCATCCCTTTTTCTCAGACACGATAACATAGCATATCTGATATCCTTTTCATATTGCTTAGCGTATTTGTCATCTTTCAATACTCTTCTATAGTATTCAGCTCTTAACGGGACAGCAAGAAGAACATCATCGAAGATTATGTCTTTCCTGGGAACAACTGGTTCTCCTTCTCTGTTATAGTAACATTCTCTCTTTTTATCCCATCGTTTGCTACCAACAGCCATCTCATACTCCTCTTGCATATCATCCATTCTGTTTAAAACGACGTTTCTTTCTCTGTAAGTCTTCTCACTTAAGATCTCTTCCCGAGTTTTCTCTTTGATCTCAACTTTTTCTTCATGGACTTCAGCAATGTCTTTGTCTTTGTTTTCCTCTTGAATCTCAGCAACAAAAACAAACTTTCTTTCTTCTGTCATAGCTCTCCCGTGAGCTGTTTTACGAACATTCTCTAAACGATCTTCTTCTGGACAAACTGTGCTCCAGTCAAATCCTTCATCATCGTGAATTACAAAACAAGCTCTTGATCTAGGTTTGTCTTCAATCAACTTTGGTTCTTCTCTGCTTCGATGGTAAATCGCCTTTCGATAATAATCATCGTTGAAAGGACGTTCACTTCCTTCACCAACTTCAGAATTTCTGCATTCTCTTTTGAAATGACCCTTTTGCTTGCATTTGAAGCAAGTCACTTTAGATTTGTCGAATCCAAGCTTTGTTGACGCACCTCCAAGAGATTGTTTCCCGGTAATCTCCATATACCTCTGAGCTCTGCGAATACAACTAGCTAAACACCAACGGATGTCAATGAGCTCCATCTCTTCCGGATCAATCTGGTCGTAGTCTTCTTTGGTCAATTCGGAGTTTCCAATTTTGCCAGCTACTAGACCTTCATATGACTCCAGAACAGATGCAAGGAAACTCATTTGCTGCTTCGCTGCATTGATGCTCATTGCAGGAGAATTCTTCAGTTTAAGAGCAATGTTGCACATAATTTCTTCAGAATCATCAGAATTTGTCTTTGAAGATGAAGATGAATGATATCCAGAATGATGACTTGTTGACGTTGTTGTTGGTTCTTTCATCTTTTCACAACTAAATGCTGTTTTTGGTGAACCAATGCCTTTGTCAGAAAGCACACTGCTTTTGTAGTACAAGCCAACGTTCTGTTGATGTGAAGAATCAGTCATCTTGTTTTGCTTTTGTAGCTCCAGATCATGACTTTCAATCTTTTCAAACAAAGCATCAAGAGTAATATTATCATACACAGCATCATTTTTCAAAATAAAAACAAACGTTTGCCACTGATCAGCTCGTGGTAACGCTTCAATCACTTTGTCAATAAGTTCCTCTCTTGTTTTGTTTATCTCTAATCTTTCCAATTCAATTTTTAGATGACAGAATCTCTCAATCATTTGCCTCACCGACTCTCCTTTTATGTTATCAAACAGATCAAATTCTTTCTTTAATAAAGCGATTTTGTTCTTTTTAATCTGTTTACCCCCTTCAGCTTTAACACGTAAAGCTTCCCAGACAGACTTAGATGACCCGTCATGAGTTAGTAAAACAAAGATATCGTTTCTGATTGCGGACTGGATCAATGCTATCATTCTCTGTTCAGCTCCAAATTCAGCTTTATCTTCTCTAGTAAACTTCTTGAATACAAGATCTTCGCCTTTATCGTCTTTTGGTTTTTCATACCCATACTCCAAGCAAAACCAACTTTCATGAGCATACGCCTTTGCCCAGTTGATAAAGCGTTCTTTCCACCAGGTATAATCCTCAATGCTATCAAGAGTTGGTGGCTTTGAGTGAGTTCCGTAAAAATTATCATTCTTGATATTTTCATTTAGCACTTTAGAAATAGTTTTTGGCGTAATATTTGAAGCCTCAGACGATTCGGTTGCGAATGCGTTGTAAAACGTATTGAAGAATTCCTCAGCCATAATGCAAACCTTGAATCACCTGAATCACACAAATAAACACAATCAGTACAATCAATATCAAATAAACTGAAAATAGACTGACACTCGGTATCCGTGAAATATTCTCGACACGAAATTTCACTTTTCAAGCAAAATAGCGAACTCAAGCGAAATCCCAAGTTGAATTGAAAACGGACTTCAAGCGAAATCTTTTAACCAACAACTTCTAGCGAACTCAAACAGTCAACAGCTTGAAGCGAAATCAGTTAGTCAACAATTTTCAAGCGAAATCAGCTAGTCAACAGCTTTCAAGCGAAATCAATTGTTAAGGCTTGAAGCGAAATCAAAGACTGATGTCTTGAAGCGAAATCAATTAGTCAATCAGTTGAAGCGAAATCATCACTATTCTGTTGAAGCGAAATCAAACAATATGTCTTGAAGCGAAATCAACTATTCTGACTTGAAGCGAAATCAACTATTCTGACTTGAAGCGAAATCAGATGTTAAGTCAGTTCAAGCGAAAACTTGCTGAAATAAGGATTTTCAAGCGAACTTAACTATTTCGCTTCAAACAGTCAATGTTTTCAAGCGAAATCTCCTTGTTTCAAGCGAAATAGTGCTGAATGTTACGAACTCAGACGGAAAAACTCGAAAATCTCCTAAACGACAAGGAATTTTGATCTGAAACTTGGTAGGGTTGTTAATCAACTATTTTCGCACGATATACTAGAAAATCATCCAATTCGGACCGTTAAATCCCGTTCAATTTGTCGAAAATCCATCAAAAACGTGAAAGAAAAATAGATGAAGAAGAAAAGTTGCGATTCTGATCTGAAAACGTTGTAATCTGATACGAAACTTGTTGTTTGATCAACGCAATCGAGCTCTAGCTCTGATACCACTTGTTAGGACCGGTTTGACTCCGAAACGATTGCGAAACGAACGTGAAACGTGCGGAATCCGTACACGAACGCGACCTAAACACACATGACTTAATATAAACGTGATTCTTTGATAAAATCTGATAACGTACAATGAACCTTGAATCACTTGACAACTTTCTCTCTCTAGTTTCTCTCTCTAGCCTCTAGCTCTCCAAGATGTGAAAATGGCAAAAAGTTCTAAACTAAAAGCTCTAGAGATCTATTTATAGGTCAAGGCATTTAATGAGGTTTCCTATTAATTACAATTATGCCACCTTGCCTTTTTTACTAACTAAACCTAAAATATAACAATATAACTCTCATTTTCTTCAGTTTTCCACTACAGACTAGATTGACGAAGGCGATAGACAGATAAATGCACTAACACGTCCCCATGAGGGGGACACACTTGTCCTTTTTGTTGATTATTATATTAAGTGTGCTTAATATCTCTAAGACATAGTATCCATTGGTTAATGATCTTGTGATTGTCTATAAGTTAGATGCATAACACAACATAACACCACAACTCACAACACAACTCAAAACTCTCACCCTCTCTCTATAGAAGCTACGGCCGAACACCCCCTTGAACACACCACCATTTTCGAGTTTAGTTCATCACATTCCAATCATCTACAAGTGTTAAGGATCTCGTATAAGGAGTCTTGGTGCAAACGGAAGGCGAAGGACCTCATTCTATTGCTTTTATCCACCCCATTTGCGCTTAGAATCTTCCCTAGCCTCGAGCTAGTGGTATGTTACTTAAATCACCTACTCGAACTATTTTGAAGTGGTCAATACGATGTGTAACGGTTAAAACTCGAAATCTTACAAGTTAATGCTTTAAAGTCTACTAAAAGCACTTAAAAAGATGGTTAAAAGCTTATAAATTGTGTAAATGTTATAGTAATCAAATTGTGTGGTTATTTGGACCCGATCTAAGTTGTGGTAGCTCGGATCGTCATTTAACCCGGGTTGGTCACGATCTTGGATCTCGACATAAGGTTGTTTTGGAAGTAACAAGGGTTAAAGGGCGAAACTCTACCACACACATATCATGAACTTGTGTAAAAGCGATTTTGTTTGTACAATAGTGTTTAAAACTAGTAGATCTACGTATCTACAAGCGGTACTTTCAAAGGACCACGTGTCAAGAGAAAACATATTTTTAAAGACGGATCTTACACTAACACGAATGGTTTTTAGAACACACAAGTGTGTAAACACTTGTGTAACACAAAGTTTCGACAAAATAACTATTTTGAAACGGATGACGAGAAGTTGTAAAGATGGAACTTTCATAAAAACGAGGTTTTTTCAAAATCGGATAGTTTTATATAAAGATCCACTAAAAGTAATGGGATTTACTTCATAGTTTGAATAAATCACAAGTTCATGAAATTTATGCGATTTATATACATATTTTGACTAGTTTGTGATTTGAACATTGTTTTGATTGAATAAGAAGATTGTTGGTTTGATTTATAAAAGAAAATGATACGCTTGAAAGCGTGGCCACCTCCAGTTACAGAGGAAACTCTGGCGAAATTTTTCCAAAAACCGAACACTTAGAAATATTTTCACTATAAGTGTTAGAAATACATTTTGACTTGTTTTCAAAATATAAGTTTCGCCACGACTATATTTACAAAACATCGGAGGTGGGATTTTCACAAAATAAAACGTGATACATAAATATATTTAGTATATATTTTTCACAACATCACTTGTATAAGTGCTTATGACTATTTTGTGAACTACGTAAATATTATTTTTAGAGTAAAAATAATATTACTAAGTATTATTTTGGGGAAAATCACATGTATTAAAATATAATATTTTTGGGAAGAATATTTATATTTTGGAGTTAGGAATAAAATGTATTAAGTGAGACTTAATGGTGTAATCCGAACTATACGAACGCACATGTATTAAATCCCCCATCCTTGGGAAGGAAAATGACTACCAAGTATATACAGAATGTAAACACGAAATAGTTGCCTAACTATTTCCCAAAAACTTTAACCATAAAGCTAAGGTACGGCCGTCCGTCTAATAGTGTTAGTACGTGTAGGTCGTCACACAGCTGTTTGATTTGGAGGCATACTTGGTAGAGACGCACCACGGTGAGTTCATGTCCCCATTTTCTCTAACTGTTTTCAGTTTTCTTAACTGCGGGGGTGAAATACATGTTACTTCGATTACAAGTACTTTATACATGGTATGGTTAGCGTAAGGAGGTTTACTACTTAGATCATGTGAGTGGGTAGGAGCAATATGAGGCCATTAGTCCTCATGGCAGGACCGAGGGACAGGAGCGGTAGATCTATCTGGGTGTAGCGAGCCCAGCCCCAGGCCAAACTAGAAACGGACCTCGTGGTGACTTTGTCCACATACAAATGCCGTGGCGAAATCTGCTAGGTTTGAGTCTCCCTACTTGCACTTCACATATATCAGTGGCCTTGCAAACCATTGGTGATCTCAATTCCCTTATTTGCTACATACCAAGACTATTTTTATACTCACAAAGGTTTATTTACTCACTTACACATGAACTCGCTCAACATTATTGTTGATTTTTTTTCAACTTACATGTATTTCAGGAAATTAAAGGATCTGGCGCGGTATGGCATGTTTTCCCGCTGCACTAGTTTCGAGGTCATCCGGGTTTGGGGAATGTGACTCTTTCCTGGACAAGTCACAGTCCTTAAACTGTTTTTATGTCATGTTGATGTTTGTGTTTGTTAAACAATGTCGTTAGGATATGTTTCCGTTGAGACAATGTTGTTGAATTTGGTTTTTAAAACTTAATTAAATGGATGATCTTGCATGGTTTTATTTCATATAGCTTTGTTATGGTTAAGCTATGGTATTAAGAAGTCACACCAAACTAACCACGCTTCCGCAAAGCCAGGGTGTGACAGCTTGGTATCAGAGCTCTGATCATAGCGAACTAGGATTCCTTCTCGAGTCTAGACTATGATCACTAGGGCTCTCACGAAAACATTTTTTTACTGCATACCACTTAAGTCCAGATCCAAAACTTTTTACAAACAAATGTTGAGCACATTTTATTCATTGTTTTTAGGCTCAGTCTTGGAGGCTGAGGCTCGGTCTTAGAGACCGAGGCTCGATCTAAGAAATCGAGGTAGATGGCTAGTGAGACTAGGAAGAGTAGGCTCAGTCTTGGAGGCTGAGGCTCGGTCTTAGAGGCCGAGGCTCGATCTAAGAAATCGAGGTAGATGGCTAGTGAGACTAGGAAGAGTAGGCTCAGTCTTGGAGGCTGAGGCTCGGTCTTAGAGGCCGAGGCTCGATCTAAGAGGTCGAGGTAGATGATAGAGTAGTCTTAGAGACTGGGAAGAATTTGGCTAGTGGGACTAGGAATGTCAGTCTAGGAGACTGGGAGGCTAGTGGGACTAGGAGAATTATTTGGATGCTTACTTGGTGACTTATGTGATTATTTGATTGTATGATTGACTGTTTGTGCATGTTTGTGTTTATGTTACAGACACCATGGACGCCTCTGGCACAGGTGACTCAGACACCACATGACCTAGACCTATAGTCTCAGATGACCTAGAGCCTTCAGAGCACGAGGTCCACACCTCCGACGTTACTAGCACAGACGAGGATGATTTTCAGCCCTTTGCTTTACCTGATGGTGCTGATGAGCTCGCTGATGGCCCTTTGGCCGGGGACCTACCGTTAGTGGAGATCCCTGCTCCCATACCCTTAGCTGTTTATCCTGCTTATGATTTGCTTCTCGACGCCGACGATGATGGCGACGTCGATCTGTTTGATGACGAGCCCTTAGAGGATGAGGTTCAGGGCGAGGCCCTTCTTCCTGCTGGAGATCTTTTGTTGATCGCAGATGCTCCCGCTGAGGAGTCACCTGCTCACTCACCGGTCCCAGACTCTTTCGAGTCTGTGGCCTCCGCACCTTCACATACTCAGAGTGCGCATCACTTTTCTCATGGATCAGATCCCGACCAGGCATCCTCTGTTGCCCCTATTCCTAGTTTTACTTTCGACCACGATGATGTGGAGGATTCCGATCCTGTCTTTCCCCCAAGATTCGACCCAGATGAGGATATAGAGTTTATACCCATGGATCAGCCTATGGAGGATCCAGTTGACCCCATCGATCCCGAGTTTGATTTTGAGATGGCCTTTGATGAGCCCGAGCAGCCACTAGACCCTGCTCCTGACCCAGTGCTTGAGCATGACCCTGCTCATGCTGGCATGTTTATTGAGCTTGTCGTTGCTGACCCACCTATTGATGATCACCCTGTAGATGCTCCATTGTTGGAGGACGATCATGTCATTGCTGCTGATCATGTTGATCCCCCACTTATTGCTGATGCACCAGTTGACCCTCTTGTTGCACCTCACCATGATCCTGTACCAGTTCAGTTTGATCGTGCGCTTTTTGAGGCACAGGTGGACCCGCGAGATGAGCACGCCCAGTGTGGGTGGATTCCTGCTGAAGACGAGGTCCCACCTATCCCCCTCAGATCACTGATATCCGTCACATTGATACCTCCTTTTCATTTCCTCAGTTTACACCTCCAGCACGAGCTGGAGAGGGTTCTTCGGCTCACCCTTTTGGACATGTACCAGTATCTATCCCTGCTATACCACCGTCTGCTACTTTTCCCCCTGTTTCCCCATTTCATGTGGCACCTTTTGATCCCACCAGTGAGCCGTTTCTCTGGGCGTCACCTTCTGCCATGCCACCGACTGACCCCTACCATTCTTTCCACATGGGGTATACTATTGAGGACGTTCTGATGTCTTTTGTCGCCCAGCACGAGGCACACACACAGCGCATTCAGGAGCTTGAGAGAGCCCAGTCGCCGCTGTGTCAGTGCCAGGGTCAGACCCACTCTCCTTTGCAGCCCTCTCGACCTGTACCACCAGACTATGCTGCACGCCTTTTTGCCCTGGAGCAGCAGGTTGCTTCATTCTTGCGTACCCAGAGAGCCATGGAGGAGGACTGGCTCCATTTGCGTCGCTTGTTTTACACTCACTTTCCCCCTCCTCCACCGCCATCCGTGTAGAGCTCTTCAGTACCGTATAGGTAGACATTGGTGAGAAGACGGCGAATGCTTTTGACTGCACAGCATTTTTGGAGACTACATTTTGATTCTGACTTTTGTTGACATGTATTTGATGTATTGACACTGAGTTGATATAGTTTTTGGACTAGGGTGATGTAGCCCTTAGTCGACTGATATTGTATGACGCTGTGATGTACTTGTACGCTTACTATGTGGTCTCGATATATGGCAATCGCAGTATTCTCATCATACTTGATGCTTGATTTGATTATTTATATTCTATGACATGGGATGTTGTGTGATTGATATGATTATAACATGAGATGTTATGTACTATTACTATCATTATATACGTACGCTACATTATGACCTGACTTACGTATTATAACATGGGATCTTTACTATGGCCTGACCAACGTGAACCATCTTTTAGAAGATGCCGCCGAGACGTGAGACACGCATGCCTACCAATGAGGCAGAACTCCAACAAGTCATTGCTGCTGCCATCGCACAATACGCCGCTTCGCAAGGAGGACCCA
>JARYGA010021151.1:0-50773 GCA_030545235.1 Helianthus tuberosus
ATGGCTATGTGGTTATTGATTATTATGTATTTATAAAAAAAAATATGATGTCACCATTTACTAACGTGTTGGTTATTTATGGTGATCACAGATAATCGGATTATCTTGATGAACAAATCAACGGGGATCGAGTCGAAGATCAAGGATTGTACGAGGATGTGGTCACATGTTTGAAATCATATGTAACCTATTTTTCTTGATTAGGAATGAATAATGTAAAAGATTTGAAAGAAGTCGATTCGAATGGCTTTTTAATAAGTTGTATGACGGTCAAGAAAATAAATTTTATAATTCATATTTCCGCTGCTTCATTTTGCATTAAAATGTGTTAGGGCGTTACAGAGTACTTTTAAAAAAAAATTACACCAGAAAATCGAGTGTTTTATTATCTTTCCAACGAGTATAGTATTGCTATAATTTTAAATTAAAAAAATGACAGGAACTGGGTGTTTGTAACACCCGTCTCATTTGTTTAAATTATTTAATAAAAAATACGCATTTAACAAGCTAATACTTTGCTTCCTTAAAAGGTTAAACAAAACGGAAGTTTACATGACAACAGTATTCGAGTTACTAACAACTAGTTTAAAACATCCCAAACGACAAGTTAAATATTTACTACATAAACATTGTTTTCAACAAGATTTGATAAGGGCGGAAGCTTCAAAAGATAGTGTTCGGCTCTTGAGATGTTGCTTGATCGTCACCCGGAGCATAATAAACATCACCTAAGGTCAAAACCACATTAAATGTTAGTTTTGACATCATAATAACAAGTATGTATAAGTTCTAATGCCAAACAACGAAAACAAACAAGAATTGCAGCGAAATGGGTCTGTCGCGCCGCGCGACAGATCTTGTCCGAGCTTTCGCGGCCCGCGACAATCGTCGCGTACCGCGACAATCGTCGCTTGACGCGACGGTGAAAGTGAATTGGAGTCGAGTAACGCGACAACATGTTTTTCCCAGAATGTTGCTTATTTTGAGCTGCAATTTCCCAGCTCTAAGTTTTGGCACAATTATAACTTCAAAGCTTCATAACTTTTGATCCGAGAGTCCGTTTTAGGTTATTCTTTTTCCTATTCGTCCGTAATAAAATTACCGACGCGTCTATCATAACCATTAAGTCAAAAATGGAATGTACGGGCTGGAAATCTATAAATGCACAATGTATTTATTTGACCCGTATAGTTTTTGTACTAATTTAACCACTAACAACTTTATGACTACAAGGCGTATTTACCCCAACATCCGGGGCTTATGGTCGCCGACGTTTCAATACCAAACCGATGGTTTCACGCTCTTGTGATCTGTCCTCGCCAAATGCAATTCAAAACTTACTTGTACCACAAATTAAACACTTAGTCGGCCCGTTTGGCTCATTTATGGAATCCTCCATTTCTAATGACTACCAAACGTTTCTCTATGCTTACTTGGTTCGTTCAATTTGGTGATGATCATTATCACTTCAACTAATACAATTTCTTACTCTAGAACACGACTATGAACGATTTCAATATCAAATCTACTTAATGTAACGAAATAAGTTACACACCTTCAATGCACACCCTTTAAACGCGCGTCGCCACCGGCTTGTCCACTTGACACTCCGGTTTCCTTTCCTATAGAGTTCAACCACAATCCGTTTAGAACTCTTTTCCTTAACATACAACGCATAGTTCGCCATAATTCTACAAACATGCGTTTTAGCTCAGATTTCTAATTTTAAGCCTTCTTTTATGCATTTTCACAAACACTTTAAGGGCATAATTTCTCAAAATTTATAATCAAGTTCATGGCTTGTTATTTAGCCAATATTAACATCAACTAAGCATGTTCATATTAATTTTCACATTATCAACACCTGAATTTACTTCCTAAAACTCAAATTACACTAGAACAACAATCAAATTCTAGTGTTTAACATGTTCCTACAAAACCCACTTATCACCTTCAATGGTGATTATGAATTCACAAGAAATAGGCCTAATTTCAACAAATGATTGACTAGGGTTTTACTCCTAGACACAATATCATTCCTATCGCATCCAAAACAACATTCATGCAACATGAATTTCGAATTTCTTAGGCTTATCCAGAAATTTAGACAAAGCTTTTCTATGAAATTTACATACCTTATGACCCCCTCACAGTGGAGATCACTATTCTATGTTCGGATTTTGATTTGGGACTAAATTTGATCTTCAATTTTGATCAACTAGCAAGAACTAGGGTTTTGAAAGAACTCTGGTCGCCCCCTCTGTGTTTGATTGATCCCATCACACACACAAGTGTGTGTTTTAGGTTTAAGTTTTGTTTTTATTATAATTAATTTCAATTTAAACACTTTTAGTCCCTCTACTATCATTTAGTTCATAGTTTTAGTGTTTTAACCCACTTATAAGTCACTACAAGACTTTTATCTAACTAGGTTATTTTTAATGCTAGTTAGTTTACTTGTTTATTTACCGACATCATATTTAAAATAAAAGATTTACATTTTCGGGGTGTTACAAGTCCCCCCCCCCCCTTAAAAGGGTTTCGTCCTCGAAACCAGAAATACGTACCAAATAATGTCGGGTAAAGAAGCCGCATCTCCTCTTCGGACTCCCATGTAGTGTCCGAACCCTTTCTATGCTCCCATTTGATCTTAACTTGATCAATTTTATTATTCCGTAAATCTTTAACCTTCCGATCCAGAATCTCAATTGGCCTTACTGCATAATTAAGGCTATTTTCCACCTCGATATCATCGTAATGGATATAGTCCGTTTCCTCAGCTAAGCACTTTCAGAGTTGTGACACATGAAACGTGCCATGAATCCCGCTCAATTCGTCCGGTAATTCATGGCGATACGCTACCTTGCCAACCCGTTCGATGATTTTAAATGGCCTGATAAACCTCGGGCTTAGTTTCCCTCTCTTTCTGAATTGGATAACGCCCTTCCATGGGGAAACCTTTAACATAACCATGTCACCCACCTGAAATTCAATCGGTTTCCGTCTTTTGTCGGCATAAGACTTTCGTATGTCTTGGGCCGCTTTCAAATGAGCCCGAACCACGTCGATTTTCTTGTTAGTGGCTTGAACTACGTCTTTATGGGCCAATTCACGCGGACCCACTTCACCCCAACACACCGGGGTTCTACATTTCCTACCATATAGCATCTCATACTGGGCCATGTCGATGCTGGTATGATAACTGTTTTTATGAGAGAATTCTGCTAACGGCAAATACACATCCCAACTGCCCTCGAAATCAATAATACACGCCCTCAGCATGTCTTCTAGTGTTTGTATTGTTCTCTCATTCTGTCCATCCGTCTGAGGATGGTATGCAGTGCTGATAAAAAGTTTCGTTCCCATCTGTTCTTGAAAATCTGGCCAGAAGTGTGAAATAAACCGGGTATCCCTGTCTGACACAATATATACCGGTACCCCATGACGTGCCACTATCTCGTTTGTATATACCTCCGACATCTTTTCCGAAGTATATGTCTCACATATAGGAATAAAGTGAGCACTCTACGCCAGTCTATCCACGACCACCCATATAGCATCGAATCCTCGGTTCGTCCTAGGCAATTTGGTCAACAGGTCCATGGTGATATGTTCCTATTTCCAAACTTGAATTTCCAAGGGTTGCAGTTTTCCATATGGTTTCTAGTGTTCCGCCTTGACTTGTAAACAAATCAAGCACTTCTCTACATACTTTACAACATCCCTCTTCATTCTGGGCCACCAATAGTTTTGCTTTAGGACATTATACATCTTGGTTGCTCCCGGATGGATACAATAACGAGATTTATGTGCTTCGTCAAGTACAAGCGTCTTGACTCCACATTAATTTGGGACCCATATTCTTTTGAACCGAGTCTTTAACCCGTTGTTATCGTCCGCCAAATCTTTCAATTGACCAACTATCCTTTCCTTTTTCAAGTTTCCCTCTTTCACCGCCACGGCTTGTGCTTCTCGGATTCGTTCAAGTAAACCCGAGGTTACAACAAGCTGCATCGACCGCACTCATATGGGGACATAGTCTGTTTTCCTGCTTAAGGCATCCGCCACAACATTAGCCTTCCCAGGGTGGTAATGAATCTCGCAATCATAATCTTTTACCGTTTCCAGCCATCGCCTTTGCTGAATGTTTAACTCCTTCTGATCGAAGAAGTATTTTAAACTTTTGTGGTCGGTAAATATGGTACACTTTACCCCGTATAAATAGTGCCTCCACAATTTTAACGCAAACACCACCGCCACTAATACGAGATCGTGCGTGGGATATTTGTTTTCGTGCACCTTTAATTTTCTCGAGGCATAAGCTATCACTTTGCCTCGTTGCATCAAAACAAATCCGAGTCCCGAATGTGACGCATCCGAGTAGACTACCAAGTCTTCGACTCCATCCGGCAACGTTAATACAGGAGCGTGAGTTAGCTTCTCTTTTAGCGTTTGGAACGCCCTTTCTTGTTCATCATCCCGTATGAATCTTTCCTCTTTTCGAGTTAATTTAGTTAACAGGGAAGCAATCTTGGAGAAATCTTGAATGAATCTCCTGTAGTATCCCGCAATCCCTAAGAAACTTCTGATTTCCGAAGGATTCTTCGGAGGGCTCCATTTTGCCACGACCTCTATCTTTGACGGATCTACCATTATTCCATCGGCACTTATGATGTGGCCGAGGAATTGTACCTCTCGTAACCAAAAGGCACACTTTGAAAATTTCGCATACAACCTTTCTCGTCTGAGGGTCTCTAACACCTCCTACAAAATGATGCACGTGATCTGCCGCACTTTTCGAATACACTAGAATGCCGTCGATAAACACGATTACCGACTTATCCAACATAGGCTTGCAAACCCGGTTCATGAGATCCATGAAAGCCGCGGGTGCATTCGTCAACCCAAATGACATCACGAGGAGCTCGTCATGTCCGTACCGCGTGTGAAAAGCCGTCTTCGGTACATCCTCTTCCTTGACCTTTAGCTGGTGATACCCCGATCTAAGGTCGATTTTTGAAAACCAATTCGCACCATGTAATTGATCGAATAAATCGTCTATTCTCTGAAGCGGGTATCGATTCTTTACCGTGAGTTTGTTTAACTCCCGGTAATCGATACACATTCGCATGCTTCCGTCTTTCTTTTTCACGAATAGTACCGGTGCGCCCCAAGGAGACACACTCGGCCTTATAAACCCTTTATCGAGCAAGTCTTGAATCTGCGACATTAGTTCTTGTAACTCTGATGGCGCAAGTCGGTACGACGCTTTAGCTACGGGTTTCACGCCCGGAACCAATTCGATTCCGAACTCTACCTCCCGTTCAGGCGGTATTCCCGGTAAGTCTTCCGGAAACACATCTTCGAAGTCACGTACCACCGGTACGTCTCCAATCTTCAGTGGTTCTTTCTCTGGCTCATTCGCGTATATCATAAATGCTCTACATCCATGCCTCATGAGCTTGTGAGCTTTCAACATCGAACATATTATAGGATTGCCTCCTTTATTGCCATAGATGGTAATGTGTTTTCCTCTTGGAGATGTTAGCTTTATCTCTTTACGGAAACACATGACTTTTGCGTGGTGTCGGGATAGCCAATCCATCCCAACCACCACTTGGAATTCTCCTATTGACATCGGGATTAGATCTATCGAGTATTCTTCGTCATCGATACTCAATTTACAACCTTGACATACATCACATACTATGAAACTCTTGTTATCCCCTATTTCAACTTCTAAGGGCACAGATAATTTTGTCAATACAAATGAAGGATGTCGAATAAATCCATGTGAAATAAAGGATTTATTCGCACCTGTATCAAATAATACACGTGCAGGAATCGAGTTTATTGCGAATATACCTGAGACCACATCGGGTTCTGACTTTGCTTCAGCTGCAGTTAGTTGGAAGGATCTAGCCTTCGCCTTTTGGGTCTCCACTTGAACGTCTTTCTCGTTCTTTTTCCCGACCAATTCTGGGCATTCAGACTTTTTGTGACCGGGCTGATAGCACTTGTAGCAAACTAAAACTTTACCCGGACATAGGGATGCCGTGTGCCCCGTTTTCCCGCATATGGGACACGGTTTGTCTTTGAAGCGGCACTCACCCTTGTGCCCTTTTCCACAAACTTTACAACTTGGCGACCCGCCTTTCACATCCGTCTTTCGCGTCGATTCTGATGTTTTCGCCTTCTTTGTAGGGCTTGGATTCACATCCTGCGCCCTTCGTTCGCCCCTCTCAATCTGTTTCTTCAATTCAATCTCCCGCTCCCAGGCGGTGTTAATGATTTCCGTGAGGGTTTCATACTTTGAGGGAGTCATAAACTCCCGGTATTCAGAGCTTAGCATATTGTAATAATAGTATATCTTCTGCTCTTCAGTAGTCACTAACTCGTCGCAGAATCTCAGCTTATCCATAAAAATACCCGTGATTTTATCAATTGTTTCACCCTTTTGCCTTAACTGGATGAATTCTTCCTTGATTCTGTTGATGACCGCCTTAGGACTGTGGTGTTTAAGGAATGGTACCTTAAACTCATCCCATGTCATAACCCTTGCCGCTTTGGCTCCAATTTCTTTCTTTTTGTTATCCCAAAAGTCTTTGGCTAGACCCCTCAACTGACCCATTCCGTAAGCCACAAAATCGCTCACGTCAAAGTGGGTCCTTTCAAACACCCCTTCGACATCGCTTAGCCCTCTTTGGCATATTATCGGGTCAACCTCCCCATTGTAAATTGGCGGTTTACACGCCATAAATTCTTTGTATGAACAATCCTTACGTTCTCCGGATTTTTCTTTCATAAGGTTGACATTGTCTTCCAACCTTTTAACTCGTTCTTCAACTAACGATAGCACTGTATTTTGAATTTTGTCTATGAAACCGGATAGACTACCCTCAATTTCCTTCCCCACTTCTTTGGCAATTACCTCTTTCATTTGTTCGGTGACTGTCGGCACCGGATCATTATCACCCTTTCCCGTCATCTTGAAGCTGAAATGTTTACATCAATTATTAAAAATTTCATTTATAACATAACTTTATTTGCTTCGGTTTAGCCAAGTTCATAACTTGCTTTGACTGTTCTCATTTAGTGCACTTTCCGGGTTTGAGTGTGTTAACACGCTCTTCCCGTGCACATTAATTCACATCCCTTTTTCTCACATATTATAAGATCTACTAAGTAACTAATTCTGACCTGATGATTTATCAGCAACCTTGAACCGAACACACTTTGTTGACAACCTTGGGCTCTGATTACCAACTTGTACCACCCGTCTCATTTGTTTAAATTATTTAATATAAAATACACATCTAACAAGGAAATACTTTGCTTCCTTAAAAGGTTAAACAAAACAGAAGTTTACATGACAACAGTATTCGAGTTACTAACAACTAGTTTAAAACATCCCAAACGACAAGTTAAATATTGTTGGTGCATATGTCTGTCGACTTCGTCTTGTATCGAGTCTTGTAATAGGTCAGATAGATCAGGGCATGTTTTACGAGAAAAGTGAGAAAAATATAGGAAGTATCCATTTCGCACGAAATGGATGTTGTGGCCATTTCGCACGAAATGGCACTGGCCATTTCGTACGAAATGAGAAGTCCATTTCGTGAGAACCAATTCATGCGGAATGGCTTGCCTATAAATAGGTGCCTTGTTCAAATCATTTGTAATGTTTTGGTTTCCGGTAGCGAAGCTCTGCCGAAGTGTCTCCAGCATTGTAAAACGATCTGATATCAATTCAAGAGACAGTTAAAGTGATTCTTTGTGCAATTCAGTTGAAATAACTCTGATACGTCTGATTCCGCCTTTCGTATTAGACGAGATCTCTTCTGAACGACTCGTTTGGTCGTGCAAACGATCCTACAAGTGGTATCAGAGCTCAGGAGGAAGAGTTCTTACCATTTCAGCTGAAAATTTCTGATTTCTACTCACTTTCTTCACATTTTTCAAAATTAAACAAGATTTTACGGTTAAAATGGCTTGAATTTCTCATATGACGTGCGAAATACTGTGTTAACAAATCCTTGAAAGAATCAGACCTTAAATCGGCTTAAAACTTGTTCAATTTTAGCAAAAACTGTCCCAAAGTGTTATGTCAGCTCCATTTCGCACGAATTGGATATCAGATTGTTTGACTTTGCTTCCATTTCGCACGAAACGGGCCTTCATTTCGCACCAAGTGTCATTTCGCTTGAAATTTTCTTCCATTTCGCACGAAAAGCCCATTTCGTGTGAAACAGACATTCATTTCGTACGAATTGATCATAAGTGTCCCCATTTCGTTTGAAATACTTCATTTCGCATTAAAGGCATTTCGCTTCAGATCCATTTCGTTTGAGATTTCCATTTAGTTTGAAAATCAGAGTTTGTGATATTTTGGAAACTGAATCATGGAAAACGAATTCTACAATGCGTTTACTAGTTCGATTACTATTACTCAGAACACGATGCTAGAAAATGAAGCGGGTACCACGCAAAAACCTCCTAAGCTTATGAGTATTGAGGAGTATAGTGGATGGGCCGAACGTTTTGAAAATTGGGTTCAAGCATATTACCTAGATGCATGGGAATATACTGAAT
This sequence comes from Helianthus tuberosus, assembly GCA_030545235.1. NCBI lineage: Eukaryota > Viridiplantae > Streptophyta > Magnoliopsida > Asterales > Asteraceae > Helianthus > Helianthus tuberosus. The sequence goes on from JARYGA010021151.1 coordinate 8,593, forward strand.
TCGATATATTAGACCGGTTAAGGACAACAGACAGAAAGTTGACATAAGAGAGCTAGATGTTGATGAGAAAAAGAAATACAAAAATGAAAAGTTGATGGTTAGTCTCTTGCAGCAAGTTATTAAGGAAGAAATCTTGATTTTACTTCAACACAACGGAAGTGCTCATTCGATATGGAAAGAATTAAAATCAAAGTTTGTTGGAAGTAAAGAAATGATCAAGAACAAAATGTCGCTTTTGAAGAAAGAATTTGATTTATTTCATGGACTAAAAACTGAAAACACCAAGCAGATTATAGAAAGATATTGCAATTTGGTGAAGACTGAAAACACCAAGCAGATTATAGAAAGATATTGCATAATTTCTCAAAATTTATAATCAAGTTCATGGCTTGTTATTTAGCCAATATTAACATCAACTAAGCATGTTCATATTAATTTTCACATTATCAACATCTGAATTTACTTCCTAAAACTCAAATTACACTAGAACAACAATCAAATTCTAGTGTTTAACATGTTCCTACAAAACCCACTTATCACCTTCAATGGTGATTATGAATTCACAAGAAATAGGCCTAATTTCAACAAGTGATTGACTAGGGTTTTACTCCTGGACACAATATCATTCCTATCTCATCCAAAACAACATTCATGCAACATGAATTTCGAATTTCTTAGGCTTATCCAGAAATTTAGACAAAGCTTTTCTATGAAATTTACATACCTTATGACCCCCTCGCAGTGGAGATCACTATTCTATGTTCGGATTTTGATTTGGGACTGAATTTAATCTTCAATTTTGATCAACTAGCAAGAACTAGGGTTTTGAAAGAACTCTGGTCGCCCCCTCTGTTTTTGATCGATCCCAGCACACACACAAGTGTGTGTTTTAGGTTTAAGTTTTGTTTTTATTATAATTAATTTCAATTTAAACACTTTTAGTCCCTCTACTATCATTTAGTTCATATTTTTAGTGTTTTAAACCACTTATAAGTCACTATAAGACTTTTATCTAACTAGGTTATTTTTAATCCTATTTAGTTTACTTGTTTATTTACCGACATCATATTTAAAATAAAAGATTTACATTTTCGGGGTGTTACAGTGTTCAATAAAAACGCTATAAAAACACCAAAGTTCAGAAAAACGCCATGAAAAATACCTAGTTGAAAACGCCATAAAACACCAAGTTTAGAAAAACGCCATGAAAAATTCAGTTGAAAACGCCATTAAATCACCCAGTTCAGAAAAAAACACCATGAAAAACTTAGTTGAAAAATACATAAAACACCATTTTAGAAAAACGCATGAAAAAACCTAGTTGAAAACGCTATAAAAACACCAAGTTCAGAAAACATTATAAAAACACCATAAAACTAGGTGAAAAAGCCATAAAAACACAAAGTTGAAAACGCCATAAAATACTCAGTTCATTTTTTTCGAAAATTATATCAACAGTATACTCATTGGAAAGATAAAAAAATGCTGATTTTTATGGTGAAATTTTTTTTAAAAAAATAATCACGTATAAAAAAGTTATTTGTGTTTAAATATGATGGGGGGAATGGCATGTGATTAGCATGTGCACCCATGTTTTGATCTTTCAATTTTACCCCTCCTGTTAGTTCTAAGGTTCTCATTATTTACCAAAATGTCACCGCATTATCTTAGCCACAAATCACAAAGATCTTATGGCTGAAAATTGTTCTCACCGTTTTCACACTTCAAATCGTTTTCTCCTGAACCCATTTCTCTCTCTCTCTATCTATCTCTCTCTCTCTCTACATATATATATGGTGGGATTCCAGAGTAAACACTAGTGTATATGTGAACTGAGTGAAGAAATTCTGACCATTGATTTACATCATCAAATCGTAAAATAAACTAAGGTATTTTCATCATCAAATCATAGCCATTGATTTACACTTGTGTGTTGATAATCAAGAGCTAGTTCACTAGTGTTCACAATAACCACGAGAACCAATGTGAAGACAACAAAATAAACCCACCCACCACCACCCATAACCTAAACACCAACCCCTACCCCACCACAACCTAAAAACCTAAACACCCCCCCCCCCCCATCCCCGGCTAAAAAAAACTATACCTCACATAAAAAACCTAACCCCCTACACCCCCCAAAAACAAAACAAAAAAAACCCCACCTCACCCAAGTTAAATGCTAAAAACTAAACTATAAAGCTAAACCCCACAACTTAATGCTAAAAATGATTTTTTATATTTTTATTAAAAATCGCTAAATTTCGTCACTACAAAATAATTGAACAATAGTACCGATGCACATGTGCAACGATGTGCATCGGTACTTTTTGTTCATTTTTTTACAAAAAAGCTACATTTTGTCACTAAAAAAAGAACAGTACCGAATAAGTAACAAAACGAATATTTAGAGGCTAAACAGCCATACAGATTTATCCCCAAAAAACAGGAATTCGAAACATGGTGTGCATATGCGCATATGCACATATGCATCGGTATTGTTGTTCAGTTTTTTTTAGTTACGAAATGTAGCGTTTATATATATAAGATTCGATTCAATTGAAAACCACCACGAGTTGTGAGAACCGCGAGAACTTTTTGATTCCGCGCGAGTTGGGCCAATTTTTTTTACACATACGTAGATGAAAACATTATAAAAACATCTGTAAAAAATAGTACAAAAAAATTTCAAGGCGTTAGTTTTGACCAATACAAGTTTTTTTTACACGCCGGTGTAAAATTTTACAATTAATAACTATTTTTTACCTGGGCGTAAAAAAACTTGCATTAGTCAAAACTAACAACTCGACAATTTTTTTTACTATCTTTTAAAGATGTGTTTATAATGTTTTCATCTATGTTTGTGCAAAAAAAAATTTGGCCCAACTCGTGGGGGATCAAAAAGCTCTCACAACTCGTAGTGGTTCTCATTTTAAAGCTTTATAGTTTAGTTTTTAGCATTTAGCTTGGTGGGGGAGGGGGGTTTAGGTTTTTGGGGTGGGAGGTTAGGGTTTTTAAGGTTTTTTTGGGGTTTAGCTTTATGGTTTAGTTTTTAACATTTAGCTTGGGTAGGGAGAGGGGGGTTAGGTTTGGGGGGGGGGGGGTGGGGTTAAGTTTTTTAGGTTTTTGAGGGGTGGGGGTTATGGTTTTTTTCAAGTTTTTGAGGGGTGGGGTGGGGGGTTTTATATATATATAGGGGATGGATCATAAGAAAACTAGTTTAAATGAGAAAACCAAAAAAGTAACTAAAAAAGCCTAAAAAACATACCAAAATTTTTTTTATTATTACATTTTTTTATAAAAAATCGTTATTTTTTATGTATGAAAAAAAATTTCAAAAAAAAAATTTGTTATACTGCACATGTGAACTAATACGGAAAGCCTAAACCACTTAACCCACCCCCCACCGACATCCCCCAAAAACCTAACCCCCCCCCCACCCCCCACCCCCACCTCCCAAAAACCTAAACTCCGCACCCCCCTCCCGAAAACCTAAAACTAAACCCTAAACATAAACCCGAAAAAACCTAACCCCCCCCCCCACCCCTCAAAAACCTAAACCCTCCCCCCACACCTAAAAAGCTAATCCTAATCCTAATCTTAAACCTCCAAAAAAAAACTAACCCTAAAAGCTAAACTAGACTCAAAAAGCTAATTTTAAGCATGTAATGCACATGTGTAATACACATATAATGCACATGTGGAGTACAAGTTTCTTATTTTTAATTTTTTATAAAAAAAATATATATAAAAAATAGCGATTTTTTATAAGAAAAATTGTAAAAAAAAATTTGTATGTTTTTTTAGCTTTTTTTTTTCTTTTTTAGTTAGTTTACTAGTTTTCCCATTTAGATATAGTTTTCTAATGATCCTCTCCCTATATATATATATATATATATATGAGTGGGATATGCACAAAACCCCTTTGAGCTCAAGAAACTCAATATTCACTATCCATAAAAAAAATCTATGGTTGGGATTGGTTGTTACTAAAAGCAACTTTCTGATACATGTAACAGACTAACAAAAGTAAATGTAATAGCATTTTGCTTTTCACTTTTCTGTCTAACACAAAAAGGTGTAACAGGTTTGTCTATTACACCGTTTTTTTTCTATAAAACATGTAACATATTTTTACATGCACTACATATAGAAAACTCGTAAAAATCTAAGTTCGAAAATTACAATTCGTAAAACCAGCAAAATCTGTTGTTGAAAACAAAAAAAAAAGTATAACATGTGATGTTACATATATGTAAACGGATGAAAAGGGTATACCATATACTCTATCTCTCTCCCGACAAAAAGTATTACGTGTCAACGCTCTGAAAAAACTGCAACACATAGCAACATTTGGTCCATCCATTGAGTTTCTTGAACTCACATTGGTTTTTCTTCTATATTTGCCTTATATATATATATATATATATAGGGGAAGGTTCAAATAAAAACCAATTTTATTGCGAAAACTCGAAAACTAACTAATATAGAAGAAAAAATTTCAAAAAAAAATCGCTATTTTTTACAATTTTTTTATTAAAAATCGCTATTTTTTATATATAAAAAAATTCAAAAAAAAAAATATTTGTACTACCAAAACTTTTTTTTTTTGAAATTTTTTTTTCCTTTATATAATTTAATTAGCGAAAATTGGTATGGAAAAAAAAATTTGGTATGTTTTTTTGGCTTTTTTAGTTAGTTTTCGAGTTTTCGCGATAACTAGTGGTTTTCATTTGAACCTTCCCCTATATATATATATACATATATATATAGGAAATGGTTCAAATGAAAACCACTTTTAACTCGAAAACTAACTAAAAAAAATCCTAAAAAACACACCAAATTTGTTGTTTTTTACAATTTTTTATTAAAAATCGTTAGTTTTTGTATATAAAAAGAAATTTTTTTCAAAAAAAAATTGTAGTACACATGTGTAATAATATACATGTGCACTACAAATTTTTTTTTATATACATAAAAAGCGAAAACTGGTAAAAAAAATTTTGGTATGTTTTTTAGGTTTTTTTAGTTAGTTTTCGAGTTTTCGCGTTAACTAGTGGTTTTCTTTTGAATCTTCCCCTATATATATATATGTGGTATGGTTCATTTGTAAACAACCCCCTTTGATTGTGAACACTAGTGAACTAATCCTAGCCCTTGATTATCAATACACAAGTGTAAATCAGTGGCCAACATTTGATGATGAAAATACACTAGTGTATTTTTCGATTTGATGATGTAAATCAATGGTCAGGCTTTATTCATTCAGTTCACAAATACACTAGTGTTCACTCTAGAATCTTACCCTATATATATATATATATATATATATATATATCGACAGATTAATTCAATGGAAGAAATTAACATCCTCTTCTGAAGGTATTAATAAAATAATGCAACTAACGTCCTCGAAAGTTATTAACAAAACAAAGCCATATGCAATGTTATAAAACAAGGTCTAGCAGGCCGAGTATTCTTCGAGTAATCGCTACAAGGTATGATGCCGATGTGATTTTCTTCATTTGCGCTTAATTACTCGGAATAGATTAAAGACGGTTAACCTCGGCTAGAATTAGATTTAGTACTCGGTCAGCTCAGGATGAGTTTGACTTAAAAAAAATAAAACATAATTTCTATGTATATAATATTAATAAATGAATATCAATTTTTGAAATACGTTAGCATTTGAATATGTATCTTTTTTATTTGTATTAATATTTAGTATTTTGTTATAATTTCTATGTATATAATATTAATGAATGAATATCAATTTTTGAAATACGTTATCATTTGAATATGTATCTTTTTTATTTATATTAATATTTAGTATTTTGTTATAAATATTAGTAAAATTAAGAAATTTGACATATATACGATTTCCCAAAAAGTAATTTCTTTATAATTTATCATATCCGAGTACTCTCTGCCTATGCTGAGTACTTGCAACTGGAAAGTGTCTAATGACTTCTGTAACCATGGCCATAGGAAAACCGAAACCGCTAAAAAGTTATCAATTATTGTCACACCTGATTTCCCGGTGGGCCTGCACTTGGGGTTTATGTGTGACAATTGATATCAGTTATCACAATAGACAGCGGATGATGGAATAACAAAAAAATAATAAAGTAAAAGCTTGAATTTAATAATTAAAGTTTATACAAACTATTCGTTTAAATATCCATAATCGGACTGAAATAAAAAGTCACTTTAGACTAATATGGGTCTTTTCTGTGGAGTTGCAAATATCAATATCTTAAGACCATGCCTGCTCCAGCCTATTCCGTATTTGCGAATAATCTGTGCTAACTCTTTTGAAAATGCATCAATTTTCACTAGTAAATACAATTAGCTGACTCTTTTAAAAATCTTTTCGAAATTTATTTGATACCATTTGGTATATTATTTTTAAATAACTTAGGACAAACTATATCTCTTGTTACCAGTTTTACATAATTGTCAATACACTAAGGGAATGGAAACCAAATGCTGGTACATGATTAATCGACACACCACATTTTCATAATCATATAAATATATAGCATTAGCGTCTGTCAGGTGTATGCCTATACCCCACGCTTAAGTAGTGGACATTTGCAATTAAATGTGTCGCGATGCCCAAGACTGTCTCACCCCAACCGATGGCGGAAACATCGGAGTGAGACGAACGAGATTGCTCGAGACTTCATAACACTAATTGTGACAAGTATTTAATAAACAAGTTTCATTTCATTGATAATAGTTGTCTAATACAATACATGGAAAATTCAAAGTACAACATTTGATGGACGGAATTTAAAGGATCAAAATACAATGACATCATTAATAGTCTAAGTGTGTATCTAAGCATATCCTACTAGATTCCATATGCATCAACATCAACAACCTGCAACATGTTTAAAAGCATAGTTCAATACAAAGTATTGGCGAGTATACAAGTTTGATACATAGCATATGTATAAAATGATTGAAACAAATCCACATGAACACCTAGTTATCAAGATTAACGTAAAACTGGCATGTGAATAACAAGTCAACCCTCTGATTACCGCAAGTATAAATGAATGAATAACTTAACATGACCTCACGTTCACGGGAAGTGCGTTACTCCTATAGCGCTATACGTGTTAAGAGAAGGCTCGTACGAAGTTAATGACAAGTTTATCATATAAGAATCACCCAGAAACACGAATCAAGTATAACGTATTAGTATGCATGTATTAGATTATTTGTGTGATTGCATAAAAGTATAAGTGATTGAGTAAATTGAATAAGTAAACATATTGCACCCAAAAGTATAAAATGAAAAAGGGTGTTCGAGTATACTCACGGTTTGCGAAGAAATTTCCACATGGCGAGTTTGACGAGTCTTGAGTTGTTGGAACACCAAAGTTACCAATTTTGGTTCTTGAACTTTTTGTCCAAAGTTGAAAATCTTGGAGATTTGAAAGAGCTTGGAAGTAATTTGGAGGTGGTGCAAGTGTTTGGAAGGTGTTAGAGTTGGTATTTTATAAGAGGGTTAAGTAGTTGGGGTTTAAATAAAGGTGGTTGGAGTTTAAATGAAGGTGGTTGGGAGTAAGGAGGGGTATTAAATGAGTTGGTTGGAGGTTAGAAAGTGGATTTGGGGTATTAAACGAGTTGGTTGGATGTTAGGACATTAAAGAAAGTGGTTTGGGAGATGGAAATTTTCATTTTTAGTCCTTCCATTATGATCGAAGTCTTGAGGTTATGAGGATTGAAATGAAGTAAGAATGCAAGTTTCTAAAAATAAAAATGTGAATACAACTTTCTAAATATGGAAAGTACAGAAAATGCAGAGCGTTACAGTCTCCTGTACTTTAGGAAATTTCGTCCCGAAATTTATTTAAGAGGAAGACTTTGAAAAAGGAATTTTGGTTATAACGGTTGGCTAAAATCACAATTTTGAAGTTTAAAGTCTACGTGAAGTTCATGTATAAGTGTGTTAAAAATGCATGGAAATTTTGACGGATGAAAAGGGGTAGGTTTGTAAAAGTAGTTCGTTTGACTAAAGTGATTTGAGGCACCCATCGTAAGTAAAATGCCCATGTGTGTGTAGGAAAGTGAGTTTGACCAAGTTGAATAACTCGATGGGAGAAGTATTTTAAAAGGATGTTACTTAAGAAGAAAAGTTTTCGTATAAAATAAAATATATTTTGATGAAAAGTGCAGCCCGCATCGTAGGTTGTAAAAAAGTTTTATCGCGCATTTAGCAGTGCGTTTGTGAGTTACTAAAGTTTGTTTAATCGCATTTAAATAATGTCTGGGAAAACACAAAATTTCTCATGGTACGTTTTATGAAAGTTTGGTAATGTGGTAAAAACACTTATATATAAGATGTACCAGCAGCGTATCCACCATGTTACGTCCGTTTCGTTATTCGGTTTCATGTTACGTTCCGTGTCTTACGATACACAGTAGAACACCCAATGGTTTTCATGCTCCTACCACTATAATCCTGTGTGCACCCACGATTATGTTGGTCATTGCATGATCCGCATAGTTTGTACTGGAAGTGTATGAGTCAGGGTATAAAGTAACATCAAAAGTGAGTATGTGTGCGTGTGATGGCGTATGAAAATTAAGCATGTAAGTATGATTTTGTTTAAGTATGTATGTGACCAACGTAAGAGAACCACTCGGGTTATGCTCATGTATAGGTTCGAATGTATGAGTATGAAAGATGACAATTTGCGTATATAGTATAAATTTAAGCATAATGAGTTTAAGCATATAAGATGATCTTGAAATTTTTGAGTGTGCAAAAACGAAATGTAATGATAATATGCGTGTGATTGTCATGAAACATTTATGAAAACGTGTACGACGATACGCATCTATAATTGTTTGAGCAAATCGTTGAGTTTATTGAATAAAAAAAGATTGAGCTTATCGGGAGTGGAGAGTTAGATTTGTGAATGTCAAAAGAATATCAAGTATTCATCTGTTATGCGTGATGTGTTTTCTAAGAAGAAAATGCTACTTTTGTTTAAAAAAGAAATGGATTTACGTGTGTCAGAGATTGTCTGCTCCTATGAAGTTTCCTTTCCCATGTGTTTGGATTTAGAATTGTGTATTAGTGGTGTCTGAAAAGATTTCGGAAAACAGTGGGTTTGCTTCATTTAAAGTATTTTATATTAAAATATGAAGAGTTGTATTTCGGAAATTTTCGTGAAACTTTGGTCTTTGAAAAGAATTTAGCAAAATGACCTTATAGACAGTCGAACTTCATTGGTATAGTCGTGTAGGTGTAGAGTTACTATGTCTAACGTATGTATTTAGAGTTAGTTTGGCTGGTAAGATGATTGTGCTAGGTTGATCGAACGGTAGGTTTATGGTAAAGTGTCGGGTTCCGACTAAATACCTATATGTATGATTCTTGGTGTTTAACAGTATAGTATACGAGTGGGTTACTGGTCATGGGCCTTAGAAGCTTTCTCTAGGTATGGTTCGTATCGAGTTCTTGAGTTCTGAGTATAGACGAGGGTTGTAAGAGTTCATCCTTGTTCTACGGTATCGAGGGAATTTCTGGTAGGAGAGCTAGTTCTAAGTTAGGATATGTTGTTGAAAATTGAAGTCTCGAGGGAGTATGGATAGGCTATTTGCATTTATTGTGCTAGGTTGATCGAACGGTAGATTTATCAATTAATTGGGGTTGACGAACTGACATCTATAAGTTTTGTACGTATATGAGTGAAAGTTTCATTGGTTTCCTATTGGGAATAAAACGTCTTTAGTATAATAGTATAATGTGAGCGTGTTTTAGTGATTGGACAAAATATGAAAATCGTGGGCAAGAGACTTATTAGAGCGACTAGGTTGATAGGTAGCATTTCATAAGATTTGAAAATCGGGTAATAAAGAATTTAAGGTATGATTAGGAATTTTGTGCATGTGATTTACGTGAAATAGATTGTAGGGTAAGAAATACGTTTGATAAAATAATGAGGTTTGAGATTTTTGCATAAGTAGAAATTTTGACAAAATGATAAAAGATTTAAATGATCATGTGGTTGGCATGATAAGTTTCTTTGGAAAAAGAGAGTTGGTAACGATCACCGAGGTAAGGAAATCATCCATATCTCGTTGGTGAAGTCGTTGTGAGAAGAAAAGGGAGCGGAGCTAATCGTCAAGGTAAGGGAATTACTCCTATCTTGATGATATGCTCCCATTTTTGGGAATGTGAGTAGTGTATTCCTTGTTGGTGACGTTTTGAAATCATGCATATAAATAACGTATATGTATATGAAAAGGATTAGTATGTTGTGTGTGTAACCATTGTGAAAATAATTTGATTTTTGAAAAGAAAAAGTTTGGATCGTATTATGCATAAAATTGATACTAGTAAAATGGAGGTTTGATTAAAACTTGGATTGTCCCGAAATGGAACTTTGACTAAACCAAAGTGGTCAAAAGTTCTTTTGAGTTTGGGAAGCATGCTTTGCCCTAACTAGTAGAATACTCTCACCGAAATCTCGGTTAGCGGTATTTACCCTTCCGGTTACTACATGTCCTTAGTCATTCGAAAGTTCGAGACTTTGGCAAGATTTGAAAATCGAGGAGTGGGACTAGTTTGACAAGATGCGGGTTTCACCCCTAACTTGACAACCTCATACCCTAAGTGTGGTTAGTACTCGTCGGGTCAAGAAAGTTAATTCTGACATATTGACGAGGGTCCACTAGAGTTTAAGTTGGAAATTTTCCATCAAGGTGATTATTTCACTCCTAACTTGATGGCGAAATTTCGTGCAAAAATAAATAAGTGGATTAAGAGTCATTCACCAAATTGTGGGTTTCGTCTATTTTGGTGAAGTCGTCCCGTTTGTATAATATGAGTGTTTTCGTGTTCTCACATGGCCGTGTAACATTGCCTTAGGAAAGGCATATATTCTGAAATAAGAAGGTAAATATGAGCACATAAAAGACTTTTTAAGAATTTAGCATATAAATCATGAATGGTCAAGTAAGGTGCTTAACTATAGACTAGGTCAAAAGCATAGCAATTTTTCTAATTCCCTATAGGAATGGCTCTAATACCAATCTGTCACACCCCAACTGATGGTGGAAACATCGAAGTGAGACGAACGAGATTGCTCGAGACTTCATAACACTAATTGTGACAAGTATTTAATAAACAAGTTTCATTTCATTGATAATAGTTGTCTAATACAATACATGGAAAATTCAAAGTACAACATCTGATGAACGAAATACAACAAATTAAGGGGAGGCTCGTACGAAGTTAATGACAAGTTTATCACATAAGAATCACCCAGAAACACAAATCAAGTATAACGTATTAGTAAGCATGTATTGGATTGTTTGTGTGATTGCATAAAAGTATTAGTGATTGTGTAAGTTGAATAAGTAAACATATTGCACCCAAAAGTGTAAAATGAAAAAGGGTGTTCGAGTATACTCACTGTTTGTGAAGAAATTTCCACTTAGTGAGTTTGACGAGTCTTGAGTTGTTGGAACACCGAAGTTACCAATTTTGGTTCTTGAACTTTTTGCCCAAAGTTGAAAATCTTGGAGATTTAAGAGAGTTTGGAAGTAATTTAGAGGTGGTGCAAGTGTTTGGAAGGTGTTAGAGTTGGTATTTATAAGAGTGTTAAGTGGTTGGGGTTTAAATGAAGGTGGTTGGGTTTAAATGAAAGTGGTTGGGAGTAAGGATGGGTATTAAATGAGTTGGTTGGAGGTTAGAAGGTAGGTTTGGGGTATTAAATAAGTTGGTTGGAGGTTAGGACATTAAAGAAAGTGATTGGAGAGATGGAAATTTTTATTTTTAGTCCTTCCATTATGATCGAAGTCTCGAGATTACGAGGATTGAAATGAAGTAAGAATACAAGTTTCTAAAAATAAAAATGTGAATACAACTTTCTAAATATGGAAAGTACGGAAAATGCGGAGCGTTACAAGGACACGGTCGTATTAACCCCCAAGTGTTTAAGTTATCAAGCAATACGGATTAAAACGGGTTATTCGCATTTCTATGACATCATTCTCCCTTTTGCAATACCAAACCAAGTCACTAGTGCAATATCCCAAGCCTTTATTAAATAAACTAGGCTAGGAGTCTTTACAAGTGCTAGTTTTTAAAAATATGAATATTTTAGCGCAGCCGTAATTTAAAACAACTCAAACTTAGGCGCAATTTACTAGAGGCTTCTAGGATGGAATGAGCGGAAATGTTTTCTGTTAGAATGCTAACAGGTCATTTATAAGTGTTTGACTTTGACCGGTTAACTTAATGGATACGCTCGGTTCACTAGATTAAGTGTTGACCAGATATAATGTGGTTTATACCCTTCCGAGTGCAAGGACTCATGTAATATGAGTTTACTAACCATACATTCTAATTAGAAATTATTTTGAAAGGTTTTGACCCGATTCGGCTAGTTTATATATTTTATTCTATTTAAACTAGCCTTACGCGTATATGCAGTATCGGGTGGTCGAATAGATCTATGACAAGTCCATTATGCCAAAATATATTTCTTGAGGTTGTAATATCAGTTTCAAAGTCATATTACAAGTCTTATTGGTTTTAAAACCATTGTTGTGCGTAAGGGCATTTTCGGCATTTTAAAATATATTATGTTGACTTGTCAGTAAACCTAACAAACGACATGACCAAAAGATATAACATCAGAGGATTATTCCCTATAATAATATGGTCATATAACAAGCATTAATTGGGTTTTAAACTTGAGTAAACGGGCCAGAATTTAGAATGGCCAAAAGTTCTTTTGTTATAGTAGCATAATTCTTTTGGCTTTCTGACCATTTCCCCGAATAGAATCGAGCAAGATGTTCTTTCTTTGTTTGTGGAGAAATTTGTTTTAATATTCTTCCATAACCATCTGAGGCATCGGTTTCAACCACCTTTTCCCAGTTAGGATTTGCAATAGTTAAACAAGGAAGATTAAGACCTTCTATTTCATTTGTAAAACTACCTTGGTGTCACACCCCAACTGATGGCGTAAACATCTGAGTGAGATGAAAATGAGATTGCAAGAGACTTCATAACGACTAATTGTGACAATATCTGGATAATTCAAATTTCATTGATACTAAAAGGACAAGTATATTGTTTGAAATGGAAAGTACAACAAGTTTGGCAAATAACGTAACAACATGAAGCAAAATACATAAATTACAGTTTAGGTGTGTTTCTAATCCACCCTAAGTACGTTTCTTCAATCATCATCAACTAGTTTCCTGCAAGATGTATTAAAGTAAAAATCAACAAAAGTTTGCGAGTATACAAGTTTGAATACATAGTATAATTGTGAATAAAAGTTGTCTCATATCTAACATGGTAAATTGCATACATTGTTCGTTATCATACTAGCATGTATTAACTACAAGTCAAACCAAAGTGTACTGCAATCGTGCATACCATTGTCACCGAAAGGACAAGGATGTAAAATAGTTTAGTTAACAATACCACAAGAATATGGGAGGTGCGTTAATCTTGTAACGCTATAATTGTTAAGGTAGGCTTGCAAAGTTAATGAGCATATAGAACACAAGTATAACATAGCATGCGATAACAAGAATAATACATGTATCATGTTATTAACGGATAGTGCATATTTGTTTACAAGTTTAATCGTGATTCGTGATTTGTATAAGTGTACATGTTGCACCCAAAGTGTATAAAACGGAGAAATGGGATTGAGTATATTCACGGTTTTGCTTAGAAAATACCGCGCACGTGAGTTGAAGTGTTTGGGAGTTGAGAACATCGAAGTTACCCTACATCGGGGAAAATGAAGGTGTATGAGTATATGGAGTTCGTAGGAAGTTTGGATTCGGAATTAAATATGAAAAGTATATGTGTAACGAAAATATATCTTGTCTAGATACTCGTTTGGACACTAAGTTTGTATGTGTTTTCATGGGTCCTAACTTGCCCATTAGAATCACAAACAAGGATACTAGAACAAAGATAATATAACATAAGTTCGTGACACCTAACCTTAATCCGGTTAGTATCAAGAATTCGGTTAAATATATATATTATATATGTTATATAGTATAGTCCATCACATATCATCATGTATGGTCATATAAGCGAATCATGGAGGTAGGATAACCTCATTGTATGATTCACCAAAGCACAAAATCATCAACTTAGTTGATGACCCAGATGGTCATGAATAAGAATAAACTAAGTAGTTTGCAGAGCCCAAGCTTCTATGGTTCACACATTTTGAAAAATACAAGACTCACCATATGAACAATGGTGAGCTTGTATGGTCACACACTTGAAGGTTGCTTGGAACCTTATCAAAACAGAAAGTTTAGAGGGTGTTTGCACCTCTAAACTCATAAGAATCAACCATACACAAGCATCCAAATCATGGACTTGGTTATAAGCAAGGTAGGTACAAGATTTCATAAGTTAAAAGAAGTTTAGTAAAGTTTAGGTAATGTTCTTCTCCAAAACAGAAAGTTGGACATCAAAATGGTGAAGTTCCACCTTAGTTTACCATGGTAAACTTGTGGAAACCCTCCTAGAGGTGTTCCATGCTTTCCAGAAGAAGAAGAAGAAGTGAAGAAAGTTGAAAAAAGTGAGGTAGATGCTCACTTTTACACTTAGTGAATTCTGCCTCTAACTTGCAATTCCAGCTGATTATAGAGTGTTTTGAGAGTGTAAGAAGGTTTGGAAAACTACAAATGAGGTGATGGACGCTTAGTTTTATAATGGTGAAGTAGGGTGTGGTGTTTAATGGAGTTGTGAAGTGATTGGGTGAAGAAAATGAGAGGAGAAGATGGCCAATCCTTGGAGCTGAAACAATTATCTATGGATTGGGGGTCGTGGCGTCGCGTTAAGCTAATAGGGGGGAGGCATCGCTGGAGGATCGTTTTCACGACCGAAATGAGTCGTTCAAAGGTGTTCTTATCAATACGAGAGGCGGAAACTAACGTATCGACTTAGAAATAGCTTGATATTCATTTTAATTGTCTTTTTGATTGATATAACAGCTTTTACAGCGAGTAGACACATCAGCACCACTTCGGCTCTGGAATCGGAAAGTTACAAAATGAAATCTCAAAGGCCCTATTTATAGTGTGTTGATTTCGTACGAAATGGGCAAGACTCATTTCGTGCGAAATGGACTCTGTCCATTTCGTACGAAATGACCTTGTGTCATTTCGTGCGAAATACCCACAAATACACATTTCTCGTTTTTTGAGCCCTGATCTTTCTAATCTAATACACAACTTGATATAAGACGAAGTCGACAGACATATGCACCAACAGACTCCCCCTTGGATGTCGACGAGTCTTCAGTACTAGTCTTCAACGTCTTCAATTTTTATCAGTCTTCTTGCTTTCTCTGAAGTATCTAACAATGTAAAGCATCCTCATTCTTCTCTCTTTTCTTCTCTCTTCCAGGATCTCAATCTGACTCTATCTTCTCTTGATCAGATCTCTTGATTCCTTAAGTTCAACAGCATTATCAACTTGCGTGAACTTTCAGGATCTGAAACCGGCTCTACTATCTTCAGACTCCCCTTAGTTAGCAGACTCCCCCTTGAATTGTGCTAGGATCGTAGTCTAACTTTCATAAGTTCTAAGACCGAAACCTGGCTCTCTGTAGAAATAGAATCTGGAACCTGGCAAACCGGCACATTCTCTACCTCACAATAAATTTCACAAATTTAAAATTTGACAAATTTATTCTCTGCTAACCACTTGTAGAAACAAAACCAAACATTATTTGTTGAAATATGACATTTCATAAACTAACCCTCAACTCAAACAAATTCACCCAAATCAGTATTCATCATGTTTAGCACTTGGAATTTTGAAAATCAGCTTTTCAGCATCAGTTTGTCGAAAATCTTTTTGAATTTTCAGAAATTTTATACTAAAACCACTTGAAAGTAAACAATATTAAAATGCTGTAATGAAATATTTACAAACAATATTTTTGTGAGTTTGTGTAAGAGGATCATATCAGATTATGAGACAAATCACTAACACCGTTAAGCTTTAAACATTTTAAGTTCTAAACAATTCACTTAGATTGTCAGTATACTGATCCACTTAAATTTTCACACAAAGTTCAACTGTTTCGAGATACGAGTTTAATGTTTTAAGCACTTGAACTTACTCGCGTGTACCACCTTAGAATATACTCTCGTATCCAGACTCCTATATTCAGTCTTACAGGTGAGTGTACACTAGTGATATCTGTAAAGGGTTAAATGCGAGACCATGAGAGCTCAGGCTATTGCTTCCGCAAAATCAGAGAGATGATGGTTCGTTTTTTCGGTGGGTTCCCTTTAGAGAATCTTTTTTTCAACAGCACATGATTAGCATTTTTCAATGTTTCATCATTTTTTATGCTGAGTACGAGCTTTAAAATTAAAGCAATGCAAAGCATTATACGAGGACTAGGCTATTGCTCCCGCAAAATCAGAAGTCCAGGTATAATACCCCAGATATCACCACGCACAAAGACCTAGTATGTCAGAAATAGAAAGCCCTTCAAACAAGATTTCAGGGGTTACCTATATATCCGAGAGATGTTCCCCACGAAATAAGTAAGTTTGATATTTAGGTTTATATCTCGACAACAATCTACTAAGCGTGTAAAAACCTACTGGCACATCATCGGTAAGACCGTTTATCACATTTTATCTTTCCAATTCTTTAGCGTGTTGTGATAGTCCACTGATGTACTATCATTTCCTCTTTTCTTAACAAAACTCATTTTAAAATTTTTAAATGTGTTTGATTTTTATAGATTTTATCATGTTTTTGTCTTTTTCAAATGTTCTAATGTTTTTGGATTTTCTGAAATTTCTTACTCCCCCTAAAATTCAAAACCATTTTAACGAAAAAAAATTGAAAACAAACTATACAAATAAAGTGACAACTGTTGTGAATTACTTCAAATCGCCATCCACTTGGCATAAACAATCAGAACTCCCCCTGACAACAAACTATTTTCCCATTATGATTTCAAAACACTTAAGTTTTTTTTTAATCAAATGGTTTTTCCGGAAAATTAGTTTTGTTGATTTCACTTGAAAAAAAACGGGGATAAACTCATCACATTGTTCTTTCAACCACATGTAGAAAAGATAAATCAAGTACAACTTAATGTCCCTGATTAATCCTTTAAAGTTCGAAATATCACCTATGTGAATTTCTCAAGAAAAATGCCGATACCTGCTCCACTCTTACCAACCTGGGAGCTCCGGCAAGTCAGGATTTTTAAGTAAAGAACACAAACACCCAAGCCTGACCAGCTTTGGGTGTAATCACATCATCTTCACTCGGGGTGTAAGTTGCCTTCTTTGATTCATAAAAATCTTTAACCCCTTTGGCCTTCCCCTCGACCATTTTTCCAAAAATATTTTTTACTTTTCCATTAAAAGCTTTTTCGACATCAAATTCTTTCTTTTCAGAATAGAATTGATTCGAGATCTCAACTTTACCAACTTTTGATTTTAAATTTTCAGCCCGCAATGGTGGACAGTTAATATCATCCATTGGCAGAACTGAATTTTCTTCTTTTTTAATAACTTGTGACTCCTCTGACTTTGTAGAATCAGATTCATCGCCAGATTTCACATTAGACTTCTTAACAACCCATGTTTGGTTTTCAGAAGTCACTCTTCTTCTGTAAAACCTTTTTGAACACTCACCAACCTCATATTTTGAATTTTTGAACACTTTGAATTGTTTAGTTGGTGGTTCATTACTGTCAACAATTTTTTCTTTAAGTTTAGAAACAACTTCCTGTTTGATGTTGGTTGCCATTGGACAGTTCCAGGCGATGTGGCCAACTTCTTGACACCTGTAACAGGTTCTTGTTTCCTTCCTATGATAAGCTCCGTTCTTCATTCCTACTTGCTTCTTAGCAAGAAATTCCCTGTTTGATTGTTTCCAGAATGAGCTCTTCTTTTCTTCCTCAGCAGATGTTCCTGAAACAAATACAGTTTTTGGTTTAAAATTTTTCATGTTTTTATGATTTTCTGCATTAAAACCCAATCCTTTCTTTTTGAAATTACCGTTATGGTTTGGTTTCTTTCGATAACCTGAACCAGAACTGTAACCTTTTTTCTTGTTTTCAATTTGTTGAACTCTTGAAGTGTATTTTTTAGGTTTTTTCGTAAAATTTAAATCTTTTATTTCAGAAATATTAATTTCTGTTAATTTGAAAATCTTTTTAATCTTGTCAATTTGAACACTTCTTATTGGGAATTCCTTATCAGAATATAATTTGTCTGAATCATTCAAAGTATATGCAACTTCAAATGTTTCATCATTCAAATTAGATTTTGATAACAAGAATTCTTTATTGTAAACCCGTTTAACCGACAACTTTGAACTGTTGACCGACGAATTTAGACTATCAACTGATGAACTCGAACTCTCTGATTCGCACTTTGACTCTGACTCCTCATCTTTATCCAACACCTGATCGACCACTTTCTTTATTAACTCAGACTCATGATCAGTGTCAGACGATGTGAACGTGACGTCAATATTTTCTGGTAACTCATCAGTTGTTTCAGACTTCAATTTTATATTAACTGCCTTTTTGACTTGCTCCTCATTTGGTTTTCTGGGAGAATAACCTTCCCAGATCGGAGGCGGACACTTGTTGTAACTGACACTATGTTTCTTACCAGTATCCTTCTCTTCGGTCTTCTTTTCTTGAAATGCTTCAAAACCTGCAACAGTTGGATAAATTCTGTCAATTAAATAATCAGAACTAGAATAACTTTGCAACAAACGTCTGATTCTTTCATTCTCTATCTTTTCTGTCTCCAACTCTTGCTTCAATTTTGCACATTCTTCAATGTAATGGTTAATGGCCTTCTGCTTTGACATCATCACAGCATTCATCATTGTTAAAGCATCTTCTTTTTCAGAATTCATCTTCTGGAGACCATTCACTGTTCTATTCAACACATCATACGATTCTTTCACATAATTGAGATCGAACAATAATTTTTCTTTCATCTTATCTTCCTCACTCAACTTCTCCTCTTTCTCTTCACATTGCTTACATGATTCCAAACACTTTAGACATGGTTTGGAAACATCAACAATCTTTTCGACTTCAATTATCTTTTCAACTTCAACTACTTTTTCTGCTTCAACTGCCTGCTCAGTAGCTTTATCTTCGTCACTTTGCTTAGAATTCTTTTTCTGAGCAACACTCTCATATTTCATCTTTATCTGTTCTTTTGCTGCTCGTCTATCCTTCAGCTTTTCCAATCTATCTACAAAATAAAATTCAAAACTTTCAAATAAAGATTTTCCAATATTTATTTGTGTTTCTTCTTCATCATCACTGCTATCGGATGATGATTCATCAAAGACTGTTGTCTTTTCTGAACTATTATCTGAAGAAACAAACTGTTCATCTTGATTCTTCTCAACATCAACAAACCCTTTCATCCATTCCTTTATCAAATCTGGTTCTTGAATTATCTGAGCAATTAACGCCACTGTCTTTGAATCAGGCGGAATGTATTTGTCCCAACTGAAACCTTCTGCTACTTTTTCATCATCTTGATCAATTACACCAAAATAAGCTTTCTTATTTGATTCTTCAATTGCCTTCCTAGCATGTGCAGTCTTTGAATCTTGTGATTGATACGGTTGTTGAGCAACTTGTTGATATATGGCTTTTCGATAATAATCATTACTACCGAAAGGATTCTTTGCTCCACTTGCTTCTCGATTGGTACATTCCCTCTTAAAATTTCCTTTTTCCCTGCATCGAAAACAAGTAACTTTAGATTTATCAAAACCCAAAGTAGAAACATTTGCATCCAAGAAATCATCTCTTCCTGTAATTATCTTGAATTTTTCAGCTCTTCTCAAAACACTCGCTAAACACCACTTTATATCCATTAACTCCATTTCCTCAGCATCGATCTGATCGTAATCCTCTTTCGTCAACATAGGATTTCTGATCCTTCCTGCAACCTGTTGGTGCATATGTCTGTTGACTTCGTCTTATATCGAGTCTCGGTTTCGTTGCGAATCTGAACAAGAATGAAGTCATCATTCTCAATGATGACATCATACAAGTGACATCAATATGACATCATGAAAAAGCAACATCACATGAAATAAGATTCATACACACGAAACAGAATTTAAGATGCACACGAAATAGGAGTTTATAATTGTTTATTGTAATTTCGTGTGATATGGTGCTGTGTAATTCCGTTTGGAATTACATTAGGTAATTCTGTTTGAACAGCCACGTTTATGTTTCAAGCGGAATTAGATGGCTATATATATGTGAGTGTAGCTTCTCATTTGAAACGGAATTAGGTGAACTGTCACGAAGTGCTGCTGAAATTCCGCCGTGTAATCAAGTCTATTTTGAATGAGAAGCTTGTTTTAAAGTGAATACTCTGTTTCTACTTAATTCTTACTGATTCTAAGCTGTTTGTTTGATTCCGCCTCTCAAACAGCTGTGTATTGCCTCTGATTGACTCATTTGGTCGGTAAAACGATCCTACAATTGGTATCAGAGCCAGTTATGAGTCAATACACTTGAATCAGTGCCTTTTTCTACACTTTCTTGGACTTCTGGACAATTTAATGGACAAAATGGACTGATTTTCTGATATTGTGTGTAAAACTCCGTTTTAACAAACCCTTGAGAGAATCAGATCAAAATTCAAGCTAAAAGTGACAAAAATGGACCAAAAACCTGATTCCGTTTGAACGAGCCAAGTGATTCCGTTTGAAAAACTGATGTTATTTCGCTTGAAATAACTGATTCCGCTTGAAAAATTGATGTAATTTCAAACGAAATTACTTATTCCGTTTGAAAAGGTAATTCCGTTTGAAAAACTTGGCTAATTCCGCTTGAAAACTGGTCTTTGGTTAATTTCGTTTGAGATGACACCTGATTTCGCTTGAAGGTGTGATTTCGCTTGAAAGTAATCTCGTTTGAAAAGTAATCTCACTTGAAAGTTTAATCCTGTTTGAAAATCATTTCATGTGAGTATGTCTGATTCCGTTTGAAAGTCCATTGTGTTCTTAATTCCGTTTGAAAGTCCTGTTTGTGTATTTCCGCTTGAAAAGACTGTTTTCAAAACTTGAAAATTTTTTCGTAAACTGATTTCATAAAATGGAAAATCAAGAGTTTTATAATTTCTTTGCCGGCGGGGGGGATGACAGAAGCACAAAACCCAGCTAGTATAGTTCAAAACGTGAATATGGAGAATGAACTTGGAACGATGCAGAAACTTCCTAAGTTGATGAATATCGATGAGTATTCTGGGTGGTCTGGAAGATTTAAGACCTGGGTACAAGCCAACAATTTCGAGTGTTGGATGAAGATCGAATCACAATATGTTCCTCCTAAGGATGGTTTAGGTCTTGAAAAGGCGATTCGTAGTTTGACACAAACTGAACAAGAAGATTTTAAAGCAGAAAAGAAGATGATGAGTATTCTTCAACAGGCGATTAAAGAGGATATCTTGACGTTGTTGCAACATGAGGATAATTCACAATCCATTTGGCAGTCGCTGAAAGTAAAGTTTCAAGGGAGTGTGTCCATGATCAAAAGCAAAAAGGCTTTGATAAAGAAACAGTTTGACATCTTCACTGGTATAAAAGGTGAAACTACAAAACAATTTATTGAAAGATATTGCCGTCTAGTTGTGGAGATGAAGAGATTGGAGATAAAAAAGACAAATGAGGAGTGGGTCGATAAATTGGCAGATGCATTGCCATACGATGAATGGGGTACTTATTTGCTGGTGTTGAAAAACAGTTTAGAGTATGTTAATATAAACCTTAGTTCGTTCATTGAGAAGATCGAAGCACATGAGTTAGAGTTAACAAAGATTAGAAAGATGAATTCTTCCAATGTTCAACAAGATGTCTCTCTGTATTACAAAGGTAGTATTCCAGCAACATCAAACTTAAGTCCAAAAGTGCAGACAACTTTTAGTGCATATTCAACTTCCGGAACATCATCATCTGTTACATCAAGTCATAACAATCATTCACCATTTGCAAGTTATGAGCCAAATCCTAAAGCTCCCGAACAAGTGACTCCACAGAGCTCATCAAACTCAAACAATCAGGGTTATGTTTCTGGGATTCAGTGTAACATTGCTGTAAACATCAAAAATGGACAAGAGTTTACAGAAGCAGCTGCAAAGCAACACATTGCACTGTTAGCTTCCGTTCTTGAGTCATATGAGAGTCTGGTAGCTGGGAGGATCGGTAATCCAGACATGACAAAGGAGGATTACGATCAAATCGATCCATAGGAGCTAGAGCTGATTGACATCAAGTGGGGAATGGCTAGTTTGGTAAGAAGAGCCCAAATGTTTATGGAAATTACGGGCCGTAACAGTTTGTCAGGACCTGATCAAAAGCTTGGTTTTGATAAGTCCAAACTGACTTGTTTCAGATGTAAAGAGAAAGGACATTTTAAGCGTGAGTGTCAGAATAGAGATGTCAATAACCATCAGAATCCTTTTACCAACGATTACTACAGACAGGCAATCTATCACAAGACAAATCAACAACCTGTCGTTCAAAGACCTCAGATCGAAAACAAGCCAGAAAAAGCTCTTATAGTCAATAAAGATGATGAAAAGGTTGCTGAAGGTTTCAGTTGGGATAAGTATATCCCAGGCAGTGAGGGTAGAGCAATGATGGCTGAGATTGTGGAGGTGTCAGAGAGTGTTGTTGAAACAAAGGTTGTTAGTGAAGATGTGTCTGAAGAAAGTTTGGCTAGTTCTTTAAAATCAATTATGACTCCTAATGTGTTTGATTCTTTTGCAGGTTTCTTCAGTGAGCCAACAACAGGTTTTTGCCCACAGTATGATGTTGTGAAAGCTCCGGTTGAAGAGATTATTGATGTCTCCAAAGAAATGACTGAAGAGACACTAAAAGAGATTGCTGACAAAGCCTTAATGGCAAAACTGAAAGAGGTAGACACAGAATCTGTAAAACCAGAGTCTGTTGATACTGAGTCAGTGGAAAACATGTCGGTCAAAATAGAGTTAGGTCAAAAGGAGTCTGACGGGAAATCCAAAAATGAGGAGGTCAAAATCGAAGGAGTGTCCGAGTCAGAGTCTGACGATGTCGGTAAACAGGAAGTTAAAATTGATCAAGAGGAAAAGATTGTTGAAAAATTGATTCAATGTCTGAAACTTCATGCAAAAACTGTTTAAAACCATGCATGGAGTGTCTTGAAAAAGACACAAAGTTTCAGGAATTGAAACAATACACTGATGAGATTAAATTTGATCTAAGTGAAGTAAAAGAAGCTTATGACAAGTTGGCAAAATCTATCAAAATGATTCAAAAAGAGAGTATTGAAAATGATAAAGCCACAAAATTGTTGAAATCAACAGTTTTTTTATAAACAAATAGAAATCAACTTTCATTTGGACACGATTGCTTCATTGAAAAAGGAATTAGAGTTAACAAAAATTGAAAATGAAAGAATTGATAAGAAGTTGATGAGTTATGTTGCATCTTCATATGTGATTGAACAGATTGTCCCGAAACAACCAGATGCAGCACCTGTCTTTAACAGTGTTCCACCCCCAATGTGGAGTCATTACACTCAGAATTATCCAGATGGGGTGGAAGCTGCTTTGAACCTCAAACTGAGAACCATTGAGAATGAGTTACCTGAGAGTATTGATGTTACATTCTCTCCATCCGACACTTTCAATGAGTCACGGGTGATCAAAACCGTTGTTGACCAAGTGTTAGACGAAGAAAGTGATAACTCGGAGTTTGAGACTGTGAAAACTCATTTTGAGAACTCTATTTCTGATACTGAAGAAGATGGTAACTTCTTAGACAGATTTATACCAAAATCAGACAAAGTTGCGAATGATGATCCGATCATTGTGGTTTACACAATGACTGGAACTGACAAACTTTACTCTGATTTTGAGTATCCTCTTCAAAATGCCAAAATTGAAAATGTTGAAAAGGTGTTTAAATTGGTCGAGATTGACATTTTTGAGGTAAACAATAACGAGTTCTTTTCAAAACCTAAAAAATATTTTGTTAAAACACAACCAAACAACCCGAGAAAGAAAGAGTGGGAGGGAAATGGTGGAAATAACAAGAGAAATGGAAACAATTTCAAAAACAAAGGGGTTGGATTTGAAAACAAAATGGCTAAGAAGAATATCAAGCTAAAGGAAAAGATGAGTGATTTTTTGTTGCTGGACCAAGTGTTGATGCTGAAAAGGAGTATATTTTCAGTCAAAAAGCCATTGATGATTTCAATGCAGCGAAAAAGTTGAGAGAAGAGACCTACAAATCAACTTTTGTCGAGTATGACAAAAGAATTTGTTACCGCTGCAATGAAATTGGTCACATGGCCAAGCAATGTAGGAAAAAGCTTGAAAATCTGTTTTGCAAAAACCCAGACCTAAAACTCCAACTGATAACAAGGGTAAAAAACCCATAGTTTCTCCCATTCGAATCTTGAAAAGAGGAGAATCTTTGAAGTCCGAAGAAAAACCGAAATCAATTTTTGAGATTGGCGAATCTTTGAAAACTCAAATAACTTCAAAAATTTATCCCAAAATGAAAATTTTTGAAAACCAATCATGGGTGGCAAAAACAAAACAGTCAGTTGAGGATAAGAAGATGGAAAATGTTTTGAAAACTAAAGCAAAATTTCTTAAAGATGATGTTGACAAACTTGAATTTGAACTTGACAAACTACTTGAGGAATTTCCTCCAATTAAGAAAGAAAATTTAAAACCAAAAGTCAAACCTGTGGTTCCAAATGTTATTTTTAACATTCCAAAAGTCGATGTGACGTGTGATCTTGTGTTTGGAAGTGTTCCGAATGTAAAGAAATCATGGGCGTCTTTGTTTGAATGAATTGCTTTAATGTGTGCAGGGGCTTCCGAGGTCGATAATCTCGAAGTGGATAATGGTCAGCGGAGCTTCAAGGCACATGACCGGAATGCTGGCATTGCTCTATGACGTCAAATCTCTCAACGGTGGATATGTGGAGTTTGCTGGGAATCAGGGTGGAAGGATAGTTGGTCAAGGAACTCTGACGAATGGAGTTATATCGTTTGAAAAAGTGAACTACATAATAGAACTTGAAAACAATCTGCTGAGTATCTCACAGATTTGTGACAAGTCTTTTACAGTACATTTCACTAAAAATGAATGTTTAGTCTTAAAACCTGGTTTCAAAATTCCTGAGGAGATGGTGTTGTTGCGAGCTCCATGAGAAAATGACTTGTATATTCTTGATATGAGTGTCGCAACAACAACAGATTATCAGAAACAATGTTTTGTGACGAAAACCAAAGCGACTGAGAAAGAGTCGAAAATGTGGCATCGAAAGATGGGCCACATTCATGTGCGAAAAATGAACTTTCTTGTACACAATGATTTAGTTGAAGGAGTGAATCTTAAAAGTTTTCATTTAAATGATGATTGTGTAGAGTGCAAGAAGGGAAAGCAGACAAAGAAGTCACACCCGCAGAAGTTGTTGAATTCAATCAGAGTACCGCTCGAGAGACTCCATATGGATCTATTTAGGCCGGTTAATGTGAAAAGTATCAGTGGTGACTTGTACTGTCTTGTGGTTACTGATGACTTCACCAGGTTTTCGTGGGTGGTGTGCATGGAAAGAAAAGATCAAACGTTTGAGTCGCTGATGATCTTATTCAAGAAGATGGAAACGCTGTACAAGCTGCCGATCAGAAGAATAAGAAGCGATAATGGAACGGAGTTCAAGAATAATCGAATGCTCGAGTTCTGTAATGAAAAAGGGATTCTTCATGAATTCAGTGCACCAAACACTCCACAGCAGAACGGTGTAGCTGAAAGAAAGAATCGCACCATGATTGAAACAGCTCGAACAATGCTTGCCTATTCCAAGTTACCAATATTTTTCCGGAGTGAAGCAGTGGCAACAGCGTGTTATACACTGAATAGAGTTCTCACAGTGAAGAAATACAAGAAAACGTGTTTTGAACTTCTTCATCGCTATAAGCCGAATTTGAAGTTTTTAGAATCGTTTGGATCTCCATGTACCTTTATAGATCCTGATGGCAAGTTTGGTGCTAAATCTAATGATGGTTTCTTTGTAGGGTATGCGAGTCTACTCAAGAGGGTGTTCGTACCGTGCCTGGGAAAGGTAATTCAGGTTCTGCATGTGGATTGTCAGAAGCATACCACTCCACCACAACTTCCTGGACAAAGATTCCTGTTCGATTATGACAAACTCTGGGAGTCATTCCAACTTCCGACTGAGCCAAGTATCGAGGAACTCATACTGTTATACCAACAGCAACAATCTAGTTCACAAGATCAGGTACCAAGACCGTTAGTAGTTTCTCAACCCGACGTGGGTACTAATGATCACGAGGCTGGTCCAAGTGGAACGACACACGAAGACCCAGAAGAACCAGCTCCAACATTTGATAATTCTGACGACTCAGAATCGGAATCCGGTCCGACTTTTGACGAGGAACCAGATGTTGTAACGACAGAAGCTGAGGATCACACCGGTGTCGCAACCCCCAATCCCTGATCCCCGGGAACGGGCGGACGCGATCACAGAATTCGGTGGTATCAGGGTTATTTAATCTTGCAGCGGAATTTACATCAGGACCGTAGTTAGGAAATGTTTTATCAGAGTAAAACCACCTCATTTAATATTAATAATCACATGGGTAAAACCCAAGTTTCTTATTACAATACATTTATAGGGACAAACCCTATTTTATTGAATTTAAAACATCGTTTATTAGGTAACTTTTATAGCCACATTTTTCCCAAGCCTTCAGTGCTCTCCAGCTGGCTTTTTACTAATTGGCTTTCACATTGGGTTACCTGAAACATGTTTTAAAAATATTTGTCAGCGGGAAATACTGGTGAGTGAATCCCAGTTTAATCAAGTTTAAAGTCACAGTGAACAGTATTGAGAGCGATCACATTGTTTATGTCTACACAATTACTCCATTTGGTACTATCAATCCTGACTTGTGGGTCATATTACCCATTGGCTAACTCATTGTCCAATGGTAACGTATTGTCATCCCGACTTACTACTCGCAAGTAGTACAAATTTTGTATACAAAACCCCAACATACCGACAGTAATTGAAGAACTACAAAGACTCAATCACTGCTAATTTTCATAGTAAAACATTTAAGGTTTGGTAAAACATTAACAAAAAGAGGATAAACTCACATTGCTGTCTTAGGCTTTTCGTAAGGGTTTCCTGGATATAATCTATAATTTATACAAATGTACATTGGTTAGTATCATAACCCTTTGAAATTATTAATAATACCCTCCCCGAGACGGCATTCCAACAACTACGTCGGGCAGAACCACGACAGTTGTTACGGAACCCTAAATCAATCGGGCAGCGTAACTATTATAAAACTGGGGTTATAATACTTACAACGGAGCAGAACCTCGCTAATTAGGGGGTATAATACTTGCAAAATATGCCTAATATCAGAGAATTCGAGATTGAGATTTTAGAATGAGCGACGGAAAACGTAAACTGATGCCTGCTATTTATAGTTGTGTAATCTGGTCCTGTCGCGGCCCGCGTGAAAGACAAGGGACCCTTACGCGGCCCGCGTCAACATTGGTCAACGTTGTAGCTTAGCTGGGTCAACTACTAGACTCGCCACGATGTTGACACGTGTCAGCACCGGATGCTTCCGCGTTTCATGATCTGTCGCGGCCCGCGTCAACTTAGACGAGGTCTTATGCGGCCTGCTTGAACTAAAGATGTCAGCGGAGTCAAAGTCTGGTCTTAATACGGCCCGCGTGAAGTTGAGGTAAGGTCTTACGCGGCCCGCCTCAACTCATAATTCAGATTTTTATTTTATTTTTATAAACTATAATGTATTTTGGGCTCGGTTTTCACATACTGGGCATAATATAAAACATATTAGGACATTCTAACATATAATAGGGTATTGGAAATAAACTGAGGGTGTTGGTTTTACCAAGGGTTGTTACATTCTCCCTACCTTGTTTTAGAGCTCGTCCTCGAGATCTACTGAAACAAATGCGGGTATTTCCTTTGCATTTCTGACTCAAGCTCCCATGTGTATTCAGGTCCTCTTTTGGAGTCCCATTTTACTTTAACTAAAACTAGTCTCTTGTGTTTAAGATTCTTGACTTTCCTGTCTTCAATCTGTAGAGGTCTTTCTACAAACTTGAGTTGTTCATTTACCTCTATATCCTTAAGAGGCACTATCAGTGATTCATCAGCTAAACACTTTTTAAGATTAGATACATGAAACACATCATGTATTCCTGCCATTTCCTCTGGCAGTTGTAGCTGATAGGCTACAGGTCCTATTTTTCTAATAATTTTGAAAGGTCCAACATACCTGGGACTTAACTTTCCTCTTTTGATAAATCTTACCACTCCTTTCCAAGGAGAGACTTTCAACAATACTCTATCTCCTACTTGAAATTCCAATGGTTTTCGCCTGTTATTAGCATAACTTTTCTGTCTATCACGTGCTGCTTTCAGTCGTTCCTTGACTTGAATAATTTTATCAGTTGTTTCTTGCACTATCTCAGGTCCAGATAATTGCTTTTCCCCAATTTCTGCCCAACAGACTGGGGTTCGACACTTTCGTCCATAAAGTGCTTCAAACGGTGCAGCATTGATACTTGTGTGATAACTATTATTATAAGAAAATTCTATTAAAGGTAAGTGATCGTCCCAATTACCTCCAAAATCAATTACACAAGCTCTAAGCATGTCCTCCATTGTCTGAATTGTCCTTTCACTTTGTCCATCCGTTTGTGGATGATAAGCCGTACTCAACTTTAATTTAGTTCCCATTGCCTTTTGGAAACTTGACCAAAAATGAGAGGTAAATCGACTATCTCTGTCAGAAACAATTGATAAAGGAATGCCATGTAAAGAAACAATTTCATTTACATACAATTTAGATAATTGTTCCATACTAATTGTTTCCTTCATTGGTAAGAAATGAGCTGACTTAGTTAGTCTATCTACAATCACCCAGATTGTATCATTTCCTTTCCTAGTTTTGGGTAATTTAGTAACAAAATCCATGGTTATAAATTCCCATTTCCACACTGGCATTTCTAATTGTTGTAACAAACCTGGGGGTTTCTGATGTTCAGCCTTAACTTGTGAGCAAGTTAAACATTTAGAAACATAGACTGCTATGTCCTTTTTCATTCCTATCCACCAGAAATTTTTCCTTAAATCCTGGTACATTTTATCACTTCCTGGGTGCATCGTATATTTAGACTTATGGGCTTCTTCTAATATACGATTACGCAGATTTCCAAATTTAGGTATCCACATCCTCTTTTCATGGAATCTCCAAATTCCATCTGTTCCTTGTTTTAATTCTTTTAACATACCTTTTAATTTTTCAGAATCATCCTTGATTACTGATTCTTGTGCTTCTCTTATTTGTTCATTTAAATCTACTTGCAGATTTAATTTAAGAGAACGTACCCTTTTTGACTTTTCATGATACTTTCGACTTAAAGCATCTGCCACTATATTGGCTTTTCCTTCATGATACTGGATATCACAATCATAATCACTAAGAAATTCCATCCAACGTCTTTGTCTCATATTTAACTCTTTCTGCCCGAAAACATACCTTAAACTTTTGTGATCAGTAAATATGGTAAACTTACTACCATAAAGGTAATGTCTCCAAATCTTAAGAGCAAAAATTATAGCTCCTAATTCTAAATCATGGGTTGAATAATTCTCTTCATGACTCTTGAGTTGTCTAGATGCGTAAGCTATAACCTTTTGTCCTTGCATCAACACACATCCATAACCTAATTTAGAAGCATCACAATAGACTACAAAGTCTTTATTTCCTTCTGGTAATGCTAGTATGGGTGTATGGGTTAATCTTTGCTTAAGAATTCTAAATGCTTCTTCTTGTTTTAATCCCCATTCAAACTTAACAGATTTACAAGTTAGCTTAGTTAAGGGAATGGCTATTCTAGAGAAATCTTTAATAAATCTTCTATAATAACCGGCCAATCCTAAGAAACTTCTAACCTCGGTTGGTGACTCAGGGATTTTCCATTTCGTAATTGCTTCAATCTTTGTTGGATCTACATGAATTCCTTTATGATTGACTAGGTGTCCAAGGAATTGTACCTGTTCTAACCAAAATTCGCACTTATTGAATTTAGCATAAAGTTTTTCCTTTCTTAACAAACTTAAAAGTGCGTGCAAATGCTTTGCATGATCTTTTTTACTCTTAGAGTAAATTAGAATATCATCTATGAAAACAATTATGAATTTATCCAAATATGGCTTACATATTCGGTTCATCATGTCCATAAATGCAGCTGGGGCATTGGTTAAACCAAATGGCATGACAGTAAATTCATAATGACCATATCTTGTTCTAAAAGCGGTCTTAGGAATATCCTCTTCCTGTACCTTTAATTGATGATATCCTGACCTTAAATCAATTTTAGAGAAAAATCGAGCTCCTTGCAGTTGATCAAACAGATCAGCGATTCCCGGTAATGGGTACCGATTCTTAATCGTGACTTTGTTTAATTCCCAGTAGTCAATGCACATACGCATTGATCCGTCCTTCTTTTTAACGAACAGTATCGGCGCTCCCCATGGCGACGAACTTGGCTGTATAAATCCTTTCTCCAACAATTCGTCTAATTGTTTCTTTAATTCTTGCATTTCAGCGGGTGCCAATCGGTAGGGTGCTTTGGCAATTGGTGATGTTCCTGGTATTAAATGGATTCTGAATTCAACTTCTCTGTCTGGAGGTTGCCCTGGCAATTCTTCTGGAAATACATCTGAAAACTGTGATACTACTGGAATATCTTTTAAATCCTTTCCTTTAGTGTTAGTGATTATAGAAATCAAATACACTATAGAACCTTTTCTTATAAAACTTACAGTTTTCATCATAGAGATGAATTTTGTGGTCCTAGAGGATTTATCTC
The DNA here is from genome assembly GCA_030545235.1 of Helianthus tuberosus. Taxonomy (NCBI): domain Eukaryota; kingdom Viridiplantae; phylum Streptophyta; class Magnoliopsida; order Asterales; family Asteraceae; genus Helianthus; species Helianthus tuberosus. The sequence goes on from JARYGA010021151.1 coordinate 39,596, forward strand.
CTTTAATGGTGATCATTTTTCCTTTTGGTGAATTTACTTGAATTACCTTTTGATCACATAATATATTGGCCTTATTAGCTATTAACCAATCCATTCCTAAAACAACATCAAATCCTACCAGATTCATGGGATAAAGATTTGCAATAAATTTCTGATTTGAAATTTCTATACTTGCTCCCGGCAAGATTTCAGAAATTCTAACGGTTTCTCCATTGGTTGTCTCTACTAAACATTCTTGTGGTAGTTTAGTTAATGATTGATTTAGAAATTTGCAAAACGATGTATTAATAAAACTTTGGTTTGCACCAGAGTCAAATAATACTTTAGCAAAGACATCATTAACTAAAAACTTACCAGCTATGACATCTAGAATCATCCTGGCTTCATCTGCAGTCAAAACAAATGCTCTAGCATTTTTAGTATTCTTGTTGTCTGCAGCTGGAGCTAATTTCGGACAATTTGGCCTGATATGACCTTTTTCTCCACAGTTGTAGCATAATCCATTACTGGTTTTCTTCCTACAACTTTCTTCCTTGTGTCCTGGCATCTTGCAATAATTACAGAGAGTGGAGCATTTTCCCGAATGTTTTTTCTTGCAGACCTTGCAGTATGTTGCAGAGGTAGAACCCATATTCCTACGATTGTAATTTCCAGAACGGAATTCCTGTGTAAGCCTTTGGGTTAAGTTCCTCTTCTGATCTTCTTCTCTAGTACGGACTAACTCATCAGTCAAGGTATTTGCTAGTTCTACAGCTTCTTCTATATTTTGAGGTCTAGCTGCCTTGACTATGTGTCTTATCTCTCCAATTAATCCCCAAATATAACGGGAAATTAACACTGGTTCTGGTGAGGCAAGAGTTGGCACTATTCTAGCATATTCGAAGAATAACTTAGTGTACCCCTTGCTATCTACACCAGTCATCCTAAGATTTAGGAATTTGTTTGGTATCTGTTCTTTTTCATTAGGAGGGCAGAATTTCCTTTCTACCTTGTCCTTAAACTCTTCCCATTCCATATTGTAGGTTTGATCACTTCCTCTTGTCTGGAGGATAGTGTTCCACCATTCTAGTGCTGCATTCTTAAACAGATTAGAAGCAAACAGTATCTTATCTTCTTTAGCACACTTGCTTATCCTTAAGACTGCCTCAGTTTTCTCTATCCAGCGTAAGGTTGCAATGGCCCCTTCATTGCCCGAGAATTCCATTGGTTTACAAGACCAGAATTCTTTATAAGAACAACCATAAGGCATGGTTCTTCTTCTTTTGGGAATAGGCATTTGAAGTACAGGTCCATTGTTCACGCTGTTTTCTGGTTCACTTGGTCGCTTACTGCTATGCTTACTTTTATTATCAGCATCTTTAACAGTTTGAAGAATAAATGGCATTGCATCTATAATTCCCTGTGCTACAATGTGTTGGATAGCACTATTATCCATCTGGTTCCCATTGTTATTGATGTTTGGATTTTCATTAACCACGTTAATGTTACTTTGGTTATCGTTATTCAGATTTCCTTGATTTTCTTCGTCGGCCATCTGAATTTTAAACAAGTATCCCATATTAATATCACAATTAATATCTTAATATAGTTAATCACATGACACGCATTTTTACCAAAAGCGTCGATCATTGCGACTATACTCTTTTCATATACTATTATGCGTCTATTACACACTAGTACAGAAATAAAATTACAATACCAACAGAAAGAAAATTATACTAATAGTACTATGCATCCGTACACACATAATTTTATTTTATTTTATTGTTATTTTATTATTATTACTACTACCACTTCCTCCATTCACATTTCTGGATATGGATTTATCCAAAAATCCACATTACGTTCATCGTATTTCCATACGAGACGCTCTCCCACCTGACGCATTCTCTCACTGCTTTCTAAGATTTCCTCCCCGAAAGTCCTAAGTTCTTGGACGTTTTCTGCACTCATTGGGGGTGCAGGTTCTCAGACAGGGTTTGGAATCTGGGGTAAGTGTTCCTGATATGGGGGTGTGTGTGCCTGAAATTGGTAAGGATCCTCTAATATTTCCCTAATATAATCATCTTGATAATAGGGATCTAAAGGGTCCATACCTGGGTAAGCTTCTATGTTCTGTATGGGTGGATAATCCTGGATAGGGTAACGTTGCACAAAATCCCTATTGTTGTCCCACCAGGGGTCGTAATTCGGGTCTAGAGGGTTTGGTGCAGGCACTCTAGGGATTTCTTCTGGATTAAAATTGTACATCTCTTCTTGGTTTTCCTGATTTTCTATCTCCATGGGTTGTTCTGGGTTTTGTGGTTGTGGGGCTACTAATTGTTCCAGACTTGGGTCAGCAGCAGTCGTAGCTAAGATATGGAAATTAGCTAGGCTTCTATTAAGTATCTCTTGCGTATGGGCATCTGTCTCTCGCTTAATAGCTGCTAAAGCCCTTTGCTGTTGCAATTTTCGCATTCTCTTCCTACGAGTAAAAGCTTCTTTACTGAACCATCCTCGTTTCTTATTAGGAAATGGCTCTTCAGATTTAGCTCTAAAAGCAAATATTCCGTCTTCCTGATCAGTAGAATACCCGGAAAGGACAGGCTGTGATGATGTACCTTCACTCTTAGGTGAATCAGATTACTGACGGTTCAGATCTGAGGGTCCTTGATCACTCATACTGAAAACTAACAAATAGTCAAATAACACATAATTACAGTTATGCACTTATTTCCTTATTTTATTTCCTAACACAAAATTTAAAATTTAAGTGTCAGCAGAACACTTCTTTGGCTCAGACCAGTGGCTAGGCTCTGATACCACCTTCTGTCGCAACCCCCAATCCCTGATCCCCGGGAACGGGCGGACGCGATCACAGAATTCGGTGGTATCAGGGTTATTTAATCTTGCAGCGGAATTTACATCAGGACCGTAGTTAGGAAATGTTTTATCAGAGTAAAACCACCTCATTTAATATTAATAATCACATGGGTAAAACCCAAGTTTCTTATTACAATACATTTATAGGGACACACCCTATTTTATTGAATTTAAAACATCGTTTATTAGGTAACTTTTAAGCCACATTTTTCCCAAGCCTTCAGTGCTCTCCAGCTGGCTTTTTACTAATTGGCTTTCACATTGGGTTACCTGAAACATGTTTTAAAAATATTTGTCAGCGGGAAATACTGGTGAGTGAATCCCAGTTTAATCAAGTTTAAAGTCACAGTGAACAGTATAGAGAGCGATCACATTGTTTATGTCTACACAATTACTCCATTTGGTACTATCAATCCTGACTTGTGGGTCATATTACCCATTGGCTAACTCATTGTCCAATGGTAACGTATTGTCATCCCGACTTACTACTCGCAAGTAGTACAAATTTTGTATACAAAACCCCAACATACCGGCAGTAATTGAAGAACTACAAAGACTCAATCACTGCTAATTTTCATAGTAAAACATTTAAGGTTTGGTAAAACATTACCAAAAACATTAACAAAAAGAGGATAAACTCACATTGCTGTCTTAGGCTTTTCGTAAGGGTTTCCTGGATATAATCTATAATTTATACAAATGTACATTAGTTAGTATCATAACCCTTTGAAATTATTAATAATACCCTCCCCGAGACGGCATTCCAACAACTACGTCGGGCAGAACCACGACAGTTGTTACGAAACCCTAAATCAATCGGGCAGCATAACTATTATGAAACTGGGGTTATAATACTTACAACGGAGCAGAACCTCGCTAATTAGGGGGTATAATACTTGCAAAATATGCCTAATATCAGAGAATTCGAGATTGAGATTTTAGAATGAGCGACGGAAAACGTAAACTGATGCCTGCTATTTATAGTTGTGTAATCTGGTCCTGTCGCGGCCCGCATGAAAGACAAGGGACCCTTACGCGGCCCGCGTCAACATTGGTCAACGCTGTAGCTTAGCTGGGTCAGCTACTAGACTCGCCACGATGTTGACACGTGTCAGCACCGGATGCTTCCGCGTTTCATGATCTGTCGCGGCCCGCGTCAACTTAGACGAGGTCTTATGCGGCCCGCTTGAACTAAAGATGTCAGCGGAGTCAAAGTCTGGTCTTAATACGGCCCGCGTGAAGTTGAGGTGAGGTCTTACGCAGCCCGCCTCAACTCATAATTCATATTTTTATTTTATTTTTATAAACTATAATGTATTTTGGGCTCGGTTTTCACATACGGGGCATAATATAAAACATATTAGGACATTCTAACATATAATAGGGTATTGGAAATATACTGAGGGTGTTGGTTTTACCGAGGGTTGTTACAACCGGTGATCTAGATATTACGAACTGACAATCGGAAGTGAGCGTGCCTGACACTGCTATGCCAAGAACTCTGTCTTATCATCCTTCAGAGCAGATAATTGGTGATCTTCTGAGCGGAGTTAAAACGCGAGATCAGATCAACAGAGCACTTACTTGTTTTTATACTTTTGTTGCTCCTTTACAGGAAGAATTCTCACTTAAGTGTTTTATATCGCAGATTGAACCCATAACATATAAGGAAACTTTGACTGAAGATAGCTGGGTGAACGCTATGCAAGAAGAGTTGCAGCAGTTCGAGAAACTGGGTGTTTGGAGATTAATAGACCTTCCTGAAAATCAGAAGCTGATAAAGACAAAGTGGGTCTTTAAGTGCAAAAGGGATGATAGAGGTGTGATTGTGAGGAATAAAGCACGACTGGTAGTACATGGTTTCAGTCAGCAGGAGGGGAACGATTTTACTGAAGTTTATGCTCCTGTTGCTAGACTCGAGGCAATAAGAATCTTCCTGGCATTCGCGTCATGGAAAGGAATGCAAGTATATCAGCTAGATGTTAAGTCTGCATTCCTTTATGGGAAAATCAAAGAAGAGGTGTATGTTGGACAACCGCCGGGGTTCACAGATCCAGTACATAAAAACAAAGTCTATCCTCTTGATAAAGCGCTTTACAGATTACACCAGGCCCCGAGAGCCTGGTATGAGACGCTCTCCCAACATCTACTGGCCAACGGGTTCAGCAGAGGGACAGTTGATAGCACTTTGTTTATCAAAGAGGTTGCAGGACATCTGTTGATCGTGCAGATTTATGTCGACGATATCATCTTTGGATCGACAAATGATGATTTGTGTAAAGATTTTGAGAATGTTATGAAGAAGAAGTTTGAGATGAGTTCGATGGGGGAGATGAAGTTCTTCCTAGGGCTACAGGTCGATCAAATTCCCGAAGGAATCTTCATTCATCAAACTAAATACGTGAACGATGTTCTGGAAAAGTTCAACATGGCTCAATCTAGTCCAGCATCAACCCCCCTAGCTCAGAATCACAGGATTTGCCCAGACGAGAGTGGAGAGAAAGTGGAAGAGACACTGTATCGGTCAATGATTGGATCTTTGATGTATCTTACTGCTTCCCGCCCGGATATCATGTATCCGACGTGTTTGTGCGCCCGATATCAGTCTAGCCCACGCCAGTCACACTTGACGATTGTGAAACGCATCTTACGGTATTTGAAAGGCTGCCCAAGCATTGGCTTGTGGTATCCTAAGTCTGGTTATTTCTCTCTCACAGGTTTTGCTGATTCGGACTTTGGTAGTTGCAAGCAAAACGCTAAGTCCACCACTGCAGGCTGTCAATTCTTCATAACTCGATTAGTCACTTGGCAGTGCAAGAAACAAACCTCAGTAGCGCTCTCTACTTGTGAGGCTGAATATGTTTCGGCCTCGAGCTGTTGCTCTCAGATCCTTTGGATCCAACAGCAGATGCAAGACTTTGGTTTGCAGTTCTTTGACATGCCTATATTTGTGGACAATGAAGCGGCTATTAATATAACGAAAAACCTAGTTCACCACTCGAAAACTAAACATATTGAAATTCGGCATCACTTTATCCGTGACAGCTACGAGAAGAAGTTGATCCGAATAGAACATATACACACAGATGAACAGAAGGCTGATTTTTATACAAAACCTTTTGATAGAAAGAGATTTAACTATCTTTTGAAATTAAACGGGATGAAAAATCTGTTTTCTGGGAGGGTAATTGAGTGTGAAGCCGAGGAGGACGGCGATCTGATGTGATCCACGTTACGTTGTCAAGTTTTTGTACAGTTTATTTTCTGCTTTTGATAAAATCAAAAACACAAAAATATGTTTTTGTTTTTAGGGGGAGAAAGTTTGCAGAAAAATACAAAAACATGATAAAATTTCAAAATTCAAAAACATTTGAAAAAGTAAAAATGAGTTTGTGTAAAAAGGGGAAATGATAGTACATCAGCTAGATAGGTGCAGTATGCTAAAGAAATGTAAAGTAAAAAATGTGTTAAGCAGTCTTGCAGATGATATGCCGATAGGTTTTTACACATTTAGTAGGTTTGTTCGGGATATAAACATAAAATTACTTGCTTTTATGTGGGGAACATCTCTCGGATATATGGGTAACCCCCGAAATCTTGTTTAAAAGGTCCCTCTTTCTGAGATACTAGGTCTTTATGCTTAGTAATATCTGGGGTATTATCCCGGGACTTCTGATTTTGCGGAAGCAATGGCCTAGTCCCCGGAGAATACTTTACGCTGCTTGAAATAAGAGCCTCCCCTCAGCATAAAAAATGATGAAACATTGAAAAATGCTAATCATGTGCTGTTGTAAAAAAAGATTCTCTAAAGGGAACCCACCAAAAGTCGAAGCCGTCATCTCTCTGCTGAACGGAAGTTCTGACCTGAGCTCTCACGGCCTTCGCATTTAACCCCTTACAGATATCATCTAGGTATACTCACCTGTAAGACTGAATATTGGGATCTGGATACGGGAGTATATTCTGAGGTGGTACACATATAAAAGTTAAGCCTTAAAACACTTAATCCGTATCCTGAACAGATTGAACTTTGTGTGAAAATTTAAGAGGATCAGTATATCGGCAATCAATGTGAACTGTTTAATACTGAAAATGTAATCTAAGGTTAACGGTGCTTGTATCTTATCGGCAGCTGATATGATCCCCTAACACACTCACAAAAATATTATGTGTACAGTTTATTGCTTACCATATTCAAAATCCAAAAAGATTTGTTTTTCATCTTATTTTCGAAAATGAACGTTAGGGAACAGATGAACAAAGTCTATTGTGCAGAACATGTCTGGATCATGAGGGTTAGGTAAGCAGAAGTTTGAAAATGTGATTGGTAATTGCTTGAAAGTTCAAAAGTTTATTAATTTGGACTTATTTGTTTCAAAAATCAGCAACTTCATAATTTGGTTAGCAAGGGTCATTAATTTGGACTTGGCAGGCTAGACAGTTGACCAGGGTCATTAACTTGGACTTGGTTAACTGGGTGTGTCGGTAAAATCTGAAAAAGTTAAAAATTTTAAAAATAATTTCGCTTGAAGGAGATAATTTCGCTTGAACCTGTTTCCGTTTAAGTGGTGATTCCGCTTGAACCGGCTTGTGACACTTTCAAACAGAATTAGTCCGTCTATAAATAGCAGAGGGATTCCGCTTGAACAGCTCATTTGTGCTATTCCGCTTCAAAGACACTTCAGGGCGATTTCAAGCTAAATCCCAAAAACCCTCGTTTTACAGCCAAAACTCTGCCCGATTGTTGTTAGATTTCGTGTTTTTAGTTGGTTTGCTCAACTTTAAACATGGTGAAGGTGAGAAATTTGATCAGATTGACCCAGATCTTGTGTGATTATGTGTGTCGGCGATGTTCAGAACTCAAAACGTAGATTTAGGGTTTAATTGTTATCTAAAATGAATAATAAACACATGTGTATGGTCGGAATTCATTGTAGATCATTCTTAGGGTTTTGATTGAACCAGATCTATGGTTTGTTTATGTTCGACGGTGAACAGATGTTTCAGACTTTGATCTAGGATGTTTGTGTTTGTAAAACTGAGTATAAATCACACCCACAAGATCGGAATTCTTCATAGAACAAACCCAGTTGATTAATTTCATAATCAGATCATGAAAATTTTTTGTAATTCCGTTTGAACTCATTCTGTAATTTCGTTTCAAACTGTTTTTCCGTATGTAATGTGATTCCGTTTGAATGTGCTATATTGTATGTGTGATTTCGTTTGAATAATGTTTTGAGTTAAAAAAATTCTAAGTGTCTGATTTGATTGTTTGATGTTGTTTTCAGCCTTCGAATGTGTTGTTTAATGCACTACACAACACTTGTTATGATTTCGATGAGGAGAAGATTCCAAAGCTGTCAGAATTCAGGAGTATTTTGGAATTCATGAGGAGATTGCCTATACAAAAAGCTTTGACGAATCAACATCTGGTGTTTAGATCTCATATCAAACGTTTTTGGGAGAAGGCCACTTATGACGAAGCGAGCAAAGTGATCAATTCAGTTGTTGAGCTGAATGGTAAAGAAAAGCCGATTATTATTTCAGATGCACTTGTACGTGAAGTGTTGGATTTTCCTGATGATGAAAACTCTCTGTAGGATCGTTTTACCGACCAAATGAGTCAATCAGAGGCAATACACAACTGTTTGAGAGGCGGAATCAAACAAACAGCTTAGAATCAGTAAGAATTGAGTAGAAAACAGATTGTGATACTTTAAACTAGCTTCTCATTCAAAATAGACTTGATTACACAGTGGAATTTCAGCAGCACTTCGTCACACACTAGCTAATTCCGTATCAAATGAGAAGCAAACACCCCTATATATAGGGCTGCTAATTTCGTTTGAAATGACACCTTGTAATTTCAAGCGGAATTAACATGTTAATTTCGTTTGAAATGACATAGTGTCATTTCAAGCGAAATTACCACTAAACTTCATAAATTTACATTTCAGACCCTGTACTTTCTACAAACATGACCTAGACTAATAGACGTAGGCTATAGACATCGTGCACCAACAAAATCCCCCTTGGATATTGCCGGAGTCTTCAGTCAGATCTTCAGCTCTTCACAGCGACTTGAACTTTTCTTCCCTCTGCTTAGGCTTTTTCGTCAACAGCTTCCTAAGCTTTTCGTTCTCTGCAGCAATTTTCTTACTTTCTTCAGCTTGTTCTTTCATGAATTTACCACGCAGCATTTTATCTCTTTCTTCACGTTCCTTCTTTTCTTTCTCAGCTTTAAGAGCTTCCTCTTTCTCAATCTCTCTCCACTTTGAATTCCATTTGTTGTCAGCATTGATACCCTTTTGAAAGCATATAGAAACAACTTTCTGGAACTGCATCGCTTGATCCCTATCTTCAGCTTTGAACCAGATTTTGTTTACAAACAAACATTCTATGTCTTTAGCAGAGCAGTTCACCAACCATAGCGGATCATACACAAAAATTTCTCTAATTTCATTCTCTGCTCTGTAAGTAATCACAGCTTCAGTCGTTATACAGCTGTATACCCAACACACAAAACCTTTATAGAACTCTTGTTCCATTTTTGGCACCGGAATATTCTTGATTACTCTTGGCTTCTTGATTTTCAGTATAGTCTCTTCAACACCAGTAACTGGATCCACCCTCCTTACTTTCTTTGGTCGATGTGGCTTCCAGTGCTGAAAATCTCTTAATGCTTCAAACTTTATCATTCTTTCTAATCGGATAATCCAAAGTTCTTACTTTAGCAAGCTCTTCCACATCCCACCAAGGTAATGACATAATATCATGAAGTAATGCAAAGTACTGAACACCATATTCTCGACGAATGGCGTAAGCATTGACCTGTGGTAGAAAGCCCCAACTGATTATATCACCAAGTGACACATCTCTATCTCTCTTGTAAAAATTCAAAGGACGTTTGAACTTTCTTTCATTACTCTTCCTGAACCATTTCTTGCGTTCTTCGCGCTGTGGATCTTTCGTAGTACCATCAAAATTTTTATCTTTCAAAATTTCAGCAACTTTTCTTCTCAGTTCATCCCTATTTTCTTGACTGAAGAACTCAACCAGAGTAGGAAAGTCTGAAGTATCTTCATTCACATTCTCTTCATCAGTACAATCTTCAACCTCAACCCTATCATAGACGTCTGCCTCTTCAACATACTTGTACTCATAGTCAGGTTGTTAGTTGATATCAAATGCATTCAATTCATCCTCAAAATCAAACTTGAAATCAGGATCATCAATCCTTGTCAACTCTATAATCTCAGCCATTGTATACGTATGCCTAATTTCACCTTCCTCTACTTCAGGCTCCAGATGCAGAATTAACTTCTCAACTTCATCAACACTTTGATCAACATTCTCCCCCTCACCATCAGCACTTTCTGGCTCTTCATTCGCATCGTCATGAAGATAATCATCAACTTTATCTTCATTCGACGCTTCAGTGACTTTAATACCAGAAGAACCCTGATCACCATCCTCATTATCATCATCACTAGAACTACTTGCAGAGAATACATCATCTACGTCATTTTCGTTATCTTCATCATCATCCTCTTCATCATCATTCTCTTCATCATCACCATGAATATCATCAATGTCAACATCAATATCGAATATACCAGAAACTGATGAAATAGGAAGAGGATTTGGAATAGGTGATACAGAAACAATAGCTGGAACAATTGCCCTCTCAGAAACATCTTCAAGACTTTTACCCTTATCTTTCATCTGAGCATCAATTTCAGCTTGACGTTGAGCTCTAACTTCCTCAATCTTTATTTCATCGAACTTCTGTTCAACAGATTTTCCAAGCATACTCTCTAACACTTTGTTTATCATGTACAACTCGTGTTCTTTCTGTGACTTGATAGCTTCTAATTCTTTGTTCTTCAATTCAAAGTATTTGTTCTGCTCATCTCTGCGTGTCTTTTCTTCTAGCAATTCTGCAATTTGTACTTTCATGACATCAATTTCTGCTTCATCAGCTTCAACTGTTTTAACACGCTTCTCTAATTTCTTTTCACGATCAACCAACCTTTTATTATCAACCAACACTTCTTCTACTTTCTGTTGCAACTTCCTTACCAGCTCATCATTCACGAAACTGAAATCACCAATGTCTTCAAGAGGAATATTTGGAATATTCGGAAAGTTTTTGAAACCAGAAGATCCAGGTGTTGTTTGTATCGGTGGTTGGGTGGATGGTGGTGTTTGAAGAATATGAGGTGAAGTGATAATGGGTTGTTGATGTGGTGGTGATAATTGTGGTGGTGGTGATGATGGTGGTGTTAATTGTCTTGGTGGTGATTGATGTGG